>VWYK01100145.1:43034-57116 GCA_013399775.1 Semnornis frantzii
AAAAAAAAAACCAAAAAAAACAACCCACAACGAAATTTCTAAACCTATGTCTTGAAATGCTCAACTCCAGATAGCAGATGCTCTCTGCTCCAGATGCAGTGGTTTGGAAGACGCCTGCATTTTTTCTCGTCGCTGCTAACATAATGTGTATTGCATTTCATATTGGAGGCACTTTGCACTTCAGGAAGAAGTTTCCCAGATGGAAGGATGTGAATTATTTATGCAATGTTTATCTCAGGGTTTACTTCCCATCACAACCAATTAAGGCTATTTCATTTCATTAAAACTAACATTTTCACACTGGGGAAATAATTTATCTAAGGAAAATGTTATAGTACCCACTCCTTAAAAGCTTGGAAGCTTCCATCAATCATACAGTCTCACATTCTTCTAAAAACTTACAAGATGGAAAGGGAAGACATTTTCCTGTATTGGGGCTTGCCAAATTGAATTATAATTAATTAGAGTATAACAAATTAAGCTATTAATTATTTTCTTCCTACTTAGTAGGAAACGATGGGGTTCAGAAACGGTGCCCTGGCACCTCAGTTTTGCAGTCCTTGGACAAGCCTCAACTAATTTTTGTCTGTATACATAGAGGAGAAAAGGAGCCTTTGTTCCTACTGAACTGTCTTAGGACTTGTTTGTATGAGCAAAGACTGAGATGAAGCCTTACAGAAACAGAATGTACTGTGGAATAAAATTGGCTGTTTGGTATGCAACTGCATTTCAAGCGGCTGTGTTGGCGTGACAGAGAGGAATCTACTGTAATTCCTGTCTTTGTTCCTCTCCTCTGCTACTGTCTGAGTGTGACTTGTGTAAAGTGCACCATTAGGTATCTGTGATAGCCAAGACATTTAGCTGAAAGGTCTTATTATTATTAATTTCAGAACTATTTTCCAGTAGAGATACTGCCAGGTCTTACTGAGGTTCCAGCAGATTAGATGGTCTCATGTAAGGACCTGCTTTAAATGAATAGCATCCATCCTGGAGAAGAGGGGAAGGGAGAAAGAGAGCCCATTGCTGTCACTTGACAACCTAATTCCAGTTCTGCCCCCAATGATTATATATGGTAGAAAAGCTAAATTTTGGAATCTGAGGAGTTAAGGTCTGGTCACACAAATCACTACCTGGTGCTGCTGTTTTAAAAACCTAGAGGATGCCGATCTGTGAAATATGCTAGGAAAATCCAGACAAACCCAACCAAAACAACAGCTGTACAGCTTTATCTTGCTCCGTGATGGCTTTAAAATTATAGAATATGCTGTAGCTAACTTCCCTGGTGGCTCTTTGTGAGGTCTGAATCGCCAATCTCGTGGCAAGAATGTTAAAGTATTGATTTGTTCTTGTGGCAGGCAGGATTCCTGCATTATCTCCATCCTCTCTGGGGACAGGCATTAACAAAGGCCTTCGGAAGTTGTTCAAAAGTAGTTTGCAAACAGCTCAAATTTCTCCTATAGGTCGACTGCAGTGGTCTGAAAATCAGTTATTGTAATTTCACACATTTTGGGGGAAATAAACCTTGTTTTTTTTCACAGAATCCTGCTGAAAAAGAATCCATTGTTTCCCTGAGCTGGTGGGTTGTATGTGTGTGTTTATTTATGTTGAAGGTCTGAATCTTTTCAAACCATATGCATTTAACTGCTATTTCTTGGTGAGATCCAACAAAATTCTGTGTGAGATAACAAGAATCTAACAGTGGGTGAAATTTCTTTATATCATGCATTTAGTAAAATGCCTGACATTATTATTGTTGAGGAAAGTTCATCCTTACTTATACGCTGCTGCTCTTAACGTGGAAAAGAGCAAGATGATAGTGATTACAAACTCAGATTTGTATGTGACTGCGCTGCGGTGTGGAAGGAAGGAGGAGGAAATGTCATCAAAGTTAAGTTGACTTCAGTAGTTTGCGATGCATTAAATCTTCTTTCCCCAGAAATGTCTAGTCAGGCCAGAGACATTCCAATTCTTGCCTCTTTTTAAAGGATCTTTTATCTGGGCTGAAAGTACCATACAGAAGTCCTGTGGTTTGCAGGGACAAGTGCAGAGTCCTTGTCGTGGAAGATCCATGTCCTGGCTTGCCCAGGCATGATCCCATGGTCCCTTCTCTCTGCTGTGGGGGAGGAAGCAGAGCCTAGGGAGAAGACAAAAGGCTTGGAGACAGCCACTTTGAGAGTCCAAGTCTTGCCCACACTTGTTCCTCCCAAATAAGGGAAAGCAAGCTCCTGACTTCATCTAATATGGTCAGGTTTGGTAAAGTGCCATTCTGACTGGTGAATCTGTGTGACCAAGGCTACCAGTACATTCAGGTAGACAATAAATAGGCTTCTGCCATATGCTTTTCTGCTTTGCTTTTGCCTGCTCTGCCCCGCCACACTATGCTCTGCTTTACCTGCAACAGCTTTCAAGACACTGACAGAATTTCCTTTGATTTTTGGGTACTGTCTGATACTATTTTGTGAGTAAATATTCAAAGGCTATCTCTAAGAAATTCCATGACTAGATTCTGTTGTGTGTTTCTTCATTAGTAGCAGAAATGAGCCTCTGAAGTCTCCTGCTGGGCAAGAGATGTAATTGAAACTAAGAACCTCTTCCCAGTTTAAATGTTTGCATTTGCTAGGTATTTCTTAAAGTGTTCTACTTTTGCCTGTTCCCTGTGTGTATGAGTATCCAAACCATACATTTCAAATGTAAATAAGTTTTCTGGCGAGATTTAATGTTAATAATGAGTTCTCATAATTATTATTAAGCTTTACTTGGATATCAAAATTAATATTGATTATTAATTTTGCATAATTTATAGCAGTCCTGCATCTGGGAAGTAATAATAAACTGCATCAGAAAGGCTGGGAGGTGATCTGCTGGAGAGCAGCCCTGTGGAGAGGGACCTGAGAGTGCTGGTGGATAAAAAGTTGTCCATGGGACAGCAATGTGCCCTTGTGGCCAAGAAGGCCAATGGGATCCTGGGGTGTATTAGGAAGAGTGTGTCCAGCAGATCAAGGGAGATTCTCCTCCCCCTCTACTCTGCCTTGGTGAGACTTCATCTTGGCTACTGCCTTCAGTTTTGGACTCCCCAGTTTAAGAGGGACAGGGATCTGCTAGAGAGGGCCCAGCAGAGGGATATGAGGATGATGAGGGGACTGGAGCACTGCCTGGTGAGAAGAGGCTGAGGGACCTGCGACTGTTTAGTCTGGAAAAGAGAAGACTGAGAGTGGATTTAATCAATGTTTTTAAGTATCTGAGGGCTGGGTGTCAGGAGAGGGAGGGACAGGCTCTGCTCACTTGCTCCCTGGGATAGGGCANTGTCTGGTCCTGCTGTGGCAGGGAGGTTGGACTGGATGATCTCTTTGGGTCCCTTCCAACCCCTGACATCCTGTGAGCCTGTGATCTTTTGAATGAGGCTCCAGGTCTGTTAGACTGAATCTTGTCTGAGCACCAAGCAAGGAAGCTGTCCCAGGTCTGAATAGTTTCCACATGGGTGGCTTCAGACTGAGCTTCCTGAGCCCTCGCTCTCATTGACTTGGTTTTATTCTCAGCATCCAGCTTCTGAGATTTAATCCCTGTCTAGCTTAACACTGGTCTAACTTTTTTTATCTGGGCATGGGTGAAAAAGAAATATCTATGTGATACAATTTAGATAATAGGCCTAAACCTATCGATTGTGCAGTGTTACTTTGTGTGTAACTTATGGCATTCATCTGGCACTCGTCAGCTTGCACTGGTTAAATGCTTTACATTCTGAAAAGGTAATTTAATAGAGGCTGCATTCGGTGTATGTGTCCATGAGCACTCCTGCACTTGTCTAGAAGATTAAATTTGCTATCACATAGTATAGCCAGCATGATTTTTTCTGGTGTGAAGGCTTACTGTTACCAGCTTTTGAAGATCTACAGGCGGGAGTGTGATTTTTCTAAGGGCTGTAGCTAAGAAATCACAGGTCTGAAACCTCACAGGGTGCATGCAGACATCATAGTAATAAAGTCTCTGCATTTGTTGAGGACACAGTATTCCTTCCTGTCAAGAGACTGAGAGCCCTGGGGCTACTTAGTCTGGAGAAGAGAAGGAAGAGAAGACTGAGAGGAGATCTGATCAGTGTCTACAAATATCTGAAGGGTGGGTGTCAAGTGGCTGACAAATAATTAGCAATGCCTCTGGCACAGCTGCTTGAAAGCAACCCACCAAAAGACTGGAGCACATATGTGATGTGACAGTGACACAGTCCTGAGCCACAGAGGATAGGCAAGAAAAGAAAATCTGGAGAAGAGAAGACTGAGAGGAGATCTCATCAATGTATACAGATGTCTGAGGGGTGGGTGTCAAGTGGCTGGGGCCGAGCTCTTTTTGGTAGTCAGCAGCAATAAGCCAAGGAGCAACAGCTACAAACTGGAACACAGAAGGTGTCACCTCAACATGAGGAGAAACTTCTTTACAGTGAGGGTGACAGAGCCCTGGAGCAGGCTGCCCAGAGGGGTTGTGGAATCTACTTCTCTGGAGACTTTCAAAATCCACCTGGATGCATTCCTGTGTGAACTACCCTAGGGGATCCTGTGTTGGCAGAAAGGTTGGACTGGATGATCTCTGAAGGTCTCTTGCAACATCTAAGGTTCTGTGATATCACAGAGTCATGGAATTACAGAAACACACAGGTTGGCAAAGCCCCTCAGGATCACCAAGTCCAACCTAGAACCCTACTCTACAAGATTCACCTTAAACCATAGCCCTAAGCACCACATCCAAACCCCCCTTAAACACATCCAGGCTGGGTGACTCCACCACCTCCCTGGGCAGCTCATTCCAGTCCCTGACCACTCTCTCTGTGAAAAACTTTTTCCTAATGTCCAATTTAAACCTACCCAATCTCAGCCTACCCAGTCTTAGCTTGAGGCCATATCGTTTCCTACTGAACCATCATTAACCAAAATCATAAGAGAGCATTCAGAGGAGACTACCGATTTACATCAGAGCTTCATTCCAGAAGGTCTCAGCACTGCAGCTCTCTGGAAGATTCTTCTATGTAAAGCTCTGAAAATTAGTCTTAGGCATTTATTGCCATTCAGTGTGGAAGGATGTGGAGCTACTGCTTCTGTTTCTCTTGACATCTTACTGACTCACAGAAACTGAGGCTAAATATAATAGAGCAGTTTGGAGGGAAACTCTGCACAGGTCAAGGTGAAGGCCAGATTTAGGTCATGGACACAAGATGACATCATGCAGTGGGAGTGTGCTCTTGGGTGGCCATGTCCCTCTCTTTCTGTTCCTGTAGTGGCCACACAAGAATTGTTTGTGACTGAACCTCACACAGAGACTGTTTTGCCTATATCCTTCAGACCTTTCTTCTATTCTGCAAGGGGGCTCAACAGAACAGCCACGTGGCTTTATTTAGTATTCAGCCAGGCTTCAATTGTCACCGAGATGCTAATGGAAATTTATCACACACTGAACCCAAAGTGACATATATACACACACATATATATATAAATGCTGTGTTTTATTGCACAACTAAAAATACTACATTGTCCTTACTTTTTGAGCTTTTTTTTTAATGTGAAGTGTTCAATCATTGCTTAAAACCTGGCACTTCCATATTAATCTTTCTCCTTTTTTAGTGTAACTTTTTTTTTTTTTTTTAATGAGGAAAAAAATAAAATGGAAACTTTTGATCACCAAGTTATCAAATCATTCATCTTATTTTCATTTGTCATTCAGGGCAGAATTAAGTACAGGACACGGTGTCAGATGATGATGAAAGCACTTGATACGAGGGATCAGACAGTCAGCTGCTACAAATTGGCTTTATTGCAGTAAATGTTGCTGCTTCTTTCTGCACAAAAGGAGATGTCCTCTTCCGTGTGTTATCAATACACAGTGAAGTTGGGACACTTGGGCGAACTAGCATGAAGGTAAACAGTATGACATGGTTT
Organism: Semnornis frantzii; assembly: GCA_013399775.1. Taxonomy (NCBI): domain Eukaryota; kingdom Metazoa; phylum Chordata; class Aves; order Piciformes; family Ramphastidae; genus Semnornis; species Semnornis frantzii. The sequence continues at coordinate 48,956 of VWYK01100145.1, forward strand.
GCTTTGAAGAACTCATCATCTCTGAAGGGTTCTGCAGGCATCTGAGAGTTAGTGTGAGGATGAGGAGGCAAGTTTTTTATGCCTTTTGCTTCCAATTTTATTGTCTTGACCGTGAAAAGGCAACCTTCTCCTCTCTGCAGTGACATGCACAGATCTATGGTGACCACAGAATGCAAATTTCTTTCCCTAGGCTCTGTTATTAGCAGTAAGTAATGGACAAGAGGTGGAGTTTTAAGAAAAAGCTTCTTTAGGGAACATGAATAAAGGTCTGCATTTTTGATGTGAACTAGAGGTCTGCGTTTTCATTTTCCTGATATTCTGGAGGTTTGTGTGTTGCATACAAGCACGTACATCTGAAAACTGTCCCCCCAGTCATGCGATTCACTGGCATGAGTTTAGATTGCGTACTCCTTTGGCTGCTCTTCTGCAGTTCTTCCCTGGAATAAGAGAGGGTTGTTCTGGAGGAACAGAGCAGTTACTCCTCACCAGTTTTTATCCATAAGAATTACAGCATTTCCAGGAGTTCCCATTCAGCTGTCAATCTAGCTATTCTTCCCCTGGTATCTTTTGCTAAGGAAGCTTTCTCCATGAGTCTGACTATTAATTTTGCTCATAAGGAACCTTTGCTGATATCTGGAAGAACAAATTTGTATGCCCTGCCTTGTTAGAGCAAGTAGGAGAAGCTACCCTGTAATTTTCTAAGGAGTTGCCTTTGAAGTCCAGCTAACAGGTGATGACAAAAATGACCTATTCCTCATCCACACTAGGACTAAACTGGAGTATAAGGTACTTATCACCATCTTTGTTATGTTTCTGAGAGATTTAATAGTCCCTAAAATTGTTCATTTCTTAAGAGCTATATGCTATTAAACAGAGGCATTATTTAGCAATTGGTGCTGTCTCCAGAGGATAATTACTCAGAAGTATCTATTTGAAAATACATCTACTGCTAGTTCTGTAAATGTCTACAGTGCCTGAAGTATTTAAATACTGGGAGGCTTTATGATTAAAGTTGCCATATTTCAATATTTAACAGAAATGGTAGTTGTCTATTAACACTGTGTGTGCTTAGATCCCAATGCTGGTATTTTCTCAGCGACTCATGGGAATCCACACCTACTGATGTCAGTCCCACTGATTAAAGCAAGCAGGTGCATTTCGTGACCTGGTACATCCCCAAGTGCAGAATTGAGTGCAGGAGAGCTCTTAAATAAAAAAACCCTCCACCTTACCTGTGTACAGCACTGCTGAGTTTGGAGGGAACATGACAGTGGGTGAAGTGGTGGTGCCCTTGCTGGCCATGATGATGAAGTGCTTTGTGAAAGAGGACAGGGAGGCTCTTCAGTATTTGATCCCTAATTGTGAAACTAATTGGGTCTGTCTTGAAATTCTTCCCTTAATTACAGAGGGACTTGTGTGAGTGTAAAGTCTTTGAGGACCTGAGTGAGCAATCAGGTTTTGATGAACTTGGTCAGTGCACTCTGAAGTTATCACAGGAGGCTGATGTGTCAGATGCAGACACACACACACAAAGCAGAATCGTATAAATCTCATTTTCTAGTTTAACGGCATTAAAAAGAAGACTCCAAGTTTGTACATGTAGTAATGACCATTAAATTAGTTATTGCCACTTAAGAGAGTGGTCCCAGAGTCCTTATGCAGAGCTGTCTGAAAATATGAGCTTGGTGCTCAGCAGCGGCAAAAAAGGCAAACAAGGAGATTAGAAATTATTAGGAAATGAGTATGAGCAACAGGAAGAATCTTTACTCCACAGGACATAGGTCTGGGGCAGTTCTGATTGCAAAAATGCTTTCATAGAACAACTTAGATCTGAAGGGGCCTTCAAGATCATCTGCTCCAACTGTGTGCGGGGATGCCTCACAACTAAACTCGGCTGCCTGAGACCTCATCCAACCTGACATTGAACTCCCGAAGGAAAGAGGCATCCACAACCTCCCTGGGCAGTCTATTCCAGAGTTCCACCACCCTTGTACTGAAGAACTTCTTCCTAAGATGCACTCTAAACCTACTCTCCCTCAGCTTAAAAGCATTCCCTCTTGTCCTATTGCTAGGCACCCTTATGAAAGGTGTCTCTGAAGCCTTCCTGTAGGACCCCTTTGTACGTCTCAAAAATACAGAGGACTTTCAGTGGTATGAAACACCTTCCATGAGACAAGAAGCTAAGTAATTGTGACATCTCAGCTTGGAAAAGGTGACTCAGCAGATGGTTACAAACATTTGGGAAATCTCAAGTTGGATAGATGTTATTTGTTATACTTCGTGTTATAACGAAGGCTGTGAGCTCAGAGAGTTCACGTTCAGCAGAAAGAAACACTTGTGCACTTTGAAGAGTCGTGGACGTACTTGTGAAATTATCTGCTAGTGATCAGCAGCAAGTCAGTGTTGGAAAGAGGATTTAACAGAGTTTTAGACAAACCAGTCAAAGGACAGTTGTTGTGTACCTCTCAGTTCAGAAGGACCTGTGGGACTTGCTGGAAGCTGCAGAGATAGAGCTCTGGGACTGTTCTGTCTGTCCATCTAAGCACACACTGTCTTGTTTTTACTTTCTTAGTACTTGAGACAGAATACAGAGTGAGGTACACCTAGTGCACCAAGTGTTTTGATAGTGGCTCTCCAGGGCTATATTAATGCAGCCTCAAGTATCAGACAACATCCACAGCAGCATGGCTCTAGACAAGACCAGTGTGTGGCCTTGTTAAGAAGCTCTACAGAAAGTGGGTAGATTAAAATCTAAAAAGCACTGAAATGCCTTCCAAGGTATCTGCTTAATTAAGAAGTGAATGGAGCTGGGAAAGAGGGGGTCATAACTGAAGCTCTGTAAATCATTGATGAACGTAATTAATGGATGTGCTTCTGCCACCCATAGCTCTTGGCTGGCAGTCTGTGTAAGGAAGCTCTTGTGAGAGAAAGGACCAGGTAATGTATTGATAAAGAGAAGGAGACAAAATGCATTCCATGAAATGTCGTGATCTCCTGGGGTCTTGGGACCCCCTAATATTTCAACTGCCTCGTAATAGCTCAGTAGCCCTGAAAAGCTCCACATGAGCCTGCACTGTGAGTGCAGCCCAGACAGCCAACCAAGTCCTGGGCTGCAGCAAGAGTAATGTGGCCAGCAGGGCAAGGGAGGTGATTCTCTCCCTTTACTCTGCTCTTATCAGACCTCATCTGGAGTACTGTGTACAGTTCTGGAGCCCCCAACCCAGGAAGGACATGGAACTCTTGAAGCAGGTCCAGAGGAGGCCATGAAGATGCTCAAATTGCTGGAGCAGCTCCGCTATGAGGACGGGCTGAGAGAGTTTGGGCTCTGCAGAGAAGGCTTTGAGGAGACCTTATAGTAGCCTTCCAATATCCGAAGGGGGCCTACAAGAAGGCTGGAGAGGGATTATTTATAAGGTCTTGCAATGACAGGACAAGGGGCAATGGGTTTAAACTGGCAGAGAGGAGGTTGAAACTGGATGTTAGGAGAAAGTTCTTCACAGTGAAGGTGGTGAGACACTGGCACAGGTTGCCCAGGGAGGTTGTGGCTGCTCCTTCCCTGGAGGTGTTCAAGGCCAAGTTGGATGAGGCCTTGAGTGACCTGTACTAGTGGGAGGTGTCCCTGCCTATGGCAGGGGGTTGGAACTAGATGATCTTTGAGGTCCTTTCCAACCTTACCGTTCTATGATTCTATGATAATACCAACATACCAATCACTACATGACTGTGCGTTCTGGGAATACAATCATGATCCTGATTGTGTTTTGACCTGCTTAGAGCAGCAGTGTGGAAAGCTACCAAAACTGCCACTTGACTTCACCTAAATCTTCAACAGCCCTTTGGTGTGAGATGTATGGATGAAACTCTTCTTTGTTTGTCCTTTTTTCCCCCCCCATCTCCCTTCCTTCCCTTCCTATCTCCTTCTTCCTTCTGTTTAATAGAAGCCAACAGAGTGAGCCCAGACACACTGCCTTTCACAGCGCTGCTGCCATCCCACGCCTGGTGAGGCAGGGAGAAGCTGTGCCCCATGCTACCTGATGGGAGCTTCCAGGTGTTGGAGAGACTGATAACAGCCACTTTCACTGCCTGGTAGCAGTTACAGATGCTGCATTATCTGTCTGTGCACTTGTTTTCTCTCTGCTGTTGCTTTTTTTTTTTTTTTCCTGTTTTCTGCAGAAATTAGGACTGGATTCTAAACTAACTCTAGCCTATCTCACCTGTTTTTTCTGAAGAAGAATGTTTATTGCCATGTTTAATACCATCCAAAAGTTGTCTTTCTAAGAAAAAACTGTTTGCTGATAGAGATGGAGATAAGGCATAAAACTCAACTGTTTGAATTTTTAATTCTTTCTTTTTCTGGACTGTTGTTAACTTTTACCCTATACCTTTAAAAGCTTATAAAGATGTTTAAATCATTAGTGTTGCCATGGAGCTGAGCAGCCTGGGTCTGTGCTCTCAACTCAAGCCAAGCTGAACTGTTCAGCATTACAGACAGGGTCATGTTAACACCTTAGCTTATGACTTTTTGTACTCCATTTTATTAATGTGAGTGAACCAAGACGTTGGTTGCTTTTTCCCCTGGAGTCACAGGCTCTGCTGCTTGAGGGCAGAACAAGGTTCTGGGTCACTGGTGAATACTGTTATGTGAACAGGGTAGTTCAACTCCCTCAAGATCAAGCAGATGATATTACAGCTGTTTGATCTAGGTCGCATTCACCACCTTTTCTCCACAGCTGTGAGAGTGAGGCACATGCTTTTAGTAAGTGAATATGGGTATTACTGAGTAAACATCAGACTTTCTTATGCAGGGCTCTAATTACAAACTTGTAATATTTCTGCCATAAACTGACCTGGAAGAGTTCTCTTAGTGAAGCATTAGCATTAGATGCTGACAGCCTTTGGAGAGTGTTTGACAGGAGATGCTGTGGAAGGAAACCAGTATGACGGTTTGGGAGTTCCCTGCCCCCCCACACTTTGTAAAAGCCCCGACTAGACTCAGCCAGCTGGAAGTTAAGGACTGAAACTCTATTTACAACTTTAGCATAATAGACAAGCAGAGATACACAAAATATACAGGAATATTTACAGAAATATACAAGTTAAAGGTAATAGAGAAACACAATCCCCCTCCCAGAAATCAGAGTCCCCAGGAGGAGCTTCCAACCACCCTTCCACCTTCTCCCCACCCCTATACCTTACCCCAAGGTTTGTCTTACTCACAAGGTGAGTTTGGAGGATCGGCCAGGGGATTTAGAAGGACAGTGGTTAGTGAGGTTACTCAGCAGAGAGGAGAAGGCAAGAAGCTAGACAGCCCGAGGGTGTCTGAGCCTGAGAGTCTTATCTTTGTTTTGTATTCTTTTCTTATGCACCTCAGCAAGCCTGTGAGTGAAGTAGACATCACCATTGTTTTCTTTTCTCAGCCTATAATATAATTTCCTCCATTAAAATATTCCAATTGTCTTCAAACCAGGCATGCTGGATCAAAGAAGGAAGCTAGCCAGCGTGGAAGGCTAAGGAAAAACTGAAACAGGACATGAAGCAGCTAACAGAAACAGCAGGCCCTCAGCCTCTGCAGCAAGCACTACTGCTTCTGTTGACATAGGAGTCAGGAGGTGATTCTGGGACCATGTTTGTTAGAGAAAATACTGTGAAATGAGCATGACCTTTAAAACATGCTGGGCCACGATTATTTTCTGCATCTGGTGAGGAAGACCTCATTGTTCTTTTTTGAAATGCCCCCAGGAACAAGCACTGACATTTGCTGATTGAAAAAACCTATGAGAGTCTTGAAACTGGACGTTTTGGAATATTCTCTGGCTATGCACCCTTAGGTGGTTGGTTATGATCAAGGTTATATGGTAAGGGCACTGTTTGCGTCATGTCTTGTTACTATGTAATAGGCTAAAGTTCTCGTTGAGATGCCATTCCAGGGTTCATCTCCTTTCAGTATTTGAATGGAACTTGCACTCATCTTTTTCTGGACCTTTATTACAATAATAGGAAAGTTTAAAATGTAGATCAAGGCTTTAACTTCAATTCTGTTCCTTGAGCCATGGTGTGTTTTAAATAGGTGGTGGTATATTTGAACAGTCTGTTTGGCAATACCTTGCTGGCCAAGACTGAGATTTATGCAAGTAGTTTTATCTCAGATTTGTGATTCATAATATATCTTGTTAGAAAAAAGTTAAATAAAAGAATGCGACTTTTATAGAATACAGGCTTACAAACAGGCTCTTAAATGAATCAGTGATTTGTAGGTGAATATTTGAATTTTAAACTTTGGTGCCACACTTTTAATATATTTCAGGCTTCCTGATCCAAAGCTTACTTTATATTCTGAAGGTGTGCAGTTGTTTGCTGTAATCTCAAGAGAAGATAAGCATGACATCTGGTTCATACCTGTGGTTTTAGGGATAAGAGTGTAGCTGCCTTATGTATTATTCAGGGCACTCTCCTGAAACTGCAAGGAATTTGACTCTTTGAGGCCCTTTGTCCCTAGGTTTTTATACTTCCTTAAAGTAAACATGAAATATAGGAGTCTTCTCTCAGTCGGTATTAAATAGACTACTTATTCCAACCTATGCCTGCTGCCAAAAGGGAAATTAGTTATGCAGGTTAATTATCAGGTTTATGATAAAGACTTTACTTCTGCAACTCCCATATTTCAGATGTTCCATTGAGGCATTTCGTACAGTGACAGAACAATGCCAGGGGAGATGAGAGCACTGGTAACAAGTACAGCAGTGAGGTTTTGCATCACCAGTGATACCCTCTCTGCCCACCACAGCCCTGACCCTGGCCCCAGGTGGCATGTGGAATGCTCTCTGTGTTACATGACAGGAAGAGGCTGCACCACCTTGTAGCATTTCCAGTTTCCATTCGTGGTTGCAGGCACAAACCATCTGGGCTGGTGGAGACAGCAGTGGCAAGAGCAAGAATTCATTTGTCTGGGCACTTCTAGAGCCGAAGGCACCCACAGTCTGATCAAAGCCATCAGCTGTCACACTGAAATCCAGAACTTCTGTGGTGTCCATTACCCAGGTGAATTGTCCAGACGTGAGGTGCTGGTGCAGAATAGGTGATTGCAGACATGCATAGATGTGAGCCAGGGTAGAATTGTGACTCTTCGCCTTGAGATTCATTTCTATTGTTAAAAGGCAGAGTAAAATGAAGGGATGAGGCTGGCACAGAGCCTGGCTGAGCAAGGGCACAACTGTGCATGCCTCCCACAAAGAGTGTATGTTGAAAACTCTACTGAACCAAAACCTATAAAACTGGGACTCAAAATGCCAGTCTGAGAGCACTATTGTGTTCATCAGGAGACCAAAGAAGTTCAACATGCCAGGTTTGGTTTTGCATTTTTATAACGTCAGTAGACCTTTAAAAAATCAGAAATGTTAAAGCTGAGAAGTTGGTTTTATTCACACTATATAAGGTGATACCAGGAACAAGCAGCAGAGTCAGATACACCAGGGGAGTCTTGACACAGCATCAGAAGCCAGGTAGCAGCGAGTGAGAGTGGGAGGGAGTATGAGTTAGATTTATGTTTCTGTGTCATAGGCATGGAAGAACAGCTTTGACATTTAACAAAGGACCATTACAGAATGTGTTCACAAATGGGTTTAAGGTGCTGAAGCATGGCTAAAGAAGGACAATGAAGCTGGTGAAGGGCCTAGAACACACATCCTACCAGGAGTGGCTGAGGCAACTGACATTATTAGGTCTGGAGAAAAGGAGGCTCAGGGAAGGCCTTATTGCACTCTACAACTACCTGAAAGGAGCTTGTATTGAAGTGGGGGTTGTCCTCCTGACTAACAAGTTGTAGGACACCTGGTAGTCTGCACCAGGAGACATTTAGTTTGAACACCAGGAAAAACATCTTCACCAAAAGGGTTTTCAATCACTGGAACAGGCTGCCTAGAGAAGTGGTGGAGTGACTGGTCCTGTAGGGATTTAAAATGTGTTCCTGTAGCAATTTAAAATGTGTATGTGTGGCACTTAAGGACATGGTTTGGTGGTGGACTTGGCTGTGCTGAGTCGATGGTTGGACTTGGTTTTAAAGGTTTCTTCTAACCTAAATGATTCGATGTGAGAGTGGACAAGATTTTCATTTTGAAAGAATCATAGTCATAGAATGGTAAGGTTGGAAGGGACCTCAAGGATC
>VWYK01100145.1:57313-68294 GCA_013399775.1 Semnornis frantzii
TGTGCTGGAGCCTCCAGAACTGCACACAGGACTCCAGATGGGGTCTGACAAGAGCAGAGTAAAGGGACAGAATCCCCTCCCTTGCCCTGCTGGCCAAAAGGCTACACAATTTCTAGCTCTTGGGCCTGTCAGTTTTGAGGCTTACTTGAATACTTTGCTTCTTGCTGTGCTGGTGTCCAGTTCTTTGTGGCTTGTTAGTGTTCATGCAGAAACGTATTCACAGAGAAGCTGGTGCCATTAAGGTTCTGTATTCAGCTACTCCCTGTGTGTCTGTACACAAGGTTGCTAGGACAAGAAACTTACACAGTTCTTCAAACTGCACTTCAGATGTGTGCAGAGCTCAGTTTCTATGCCTGTAAAACAGAGGATAAGGTAAAGAAAGGTAGAAAATGAGTGACAGTTTAGAGAGACGTTGCATGCACGTTTTTTTCCAAGAGACTAAGCAATTCAATGTAGGTGCCTCATGGTGGGGAGAGTTTTCAGTTTGAGGAATGAATTTTCAAGAGATCCTGAATTCTAGAAAGGACATAATGCACTCTCTCTTGCATATTAAGCTCTGCTGAGAAACTTACAGTAATACACCCACATTCAGCAAGTGCACTCTCTTGTATTCAAATTGGAAGTCTGTGGTAGAACTGGTGTTGACCCATGTAGTGAGTTGAGGAACTTCCCCCTCGCTGTTGAAATGTACCAGGCCAGCTCAGACGGCTTGGAAGTAAGATGAAGCTGTGTTTACAGCAAAGCTAAATTTACAGGCATATATACATGATACATTTAGAAGTATTTACAATTGCATACAATTACAAGTATTTACAATTATATACAACTGAGAAATAATACAGAATCCAAACTCCCTCCTGGACAAAGAAACTGCCCAGAAGGGACTCAAAGCCACTTTATCTCTCTCCCTCTACTTTCCCAGACAGAAAACAAAAAAAAAAAAAAACAGCAAAGCTTGCTTTGTTATCTGGAAATGTTAGCCAGGGTTACTGGAACAGGTTAGAGAAAGGAGATCCAATGCTCAGGAGCACAGAAAGGCAAAAGAGAACAAATTGTTTATACTTTGAATTTTATCCCTTTAAGCAAACCCATGAATGATACAAACTCAATCATTATTTTCTTTTTACTACCAATGATCTAATTTCTCTCGTTAGAATATTCCAATTAGCTTCCAACCAGCAAAACCCAACAGCGCAGGTCGGCCCCACCTTCCTTCAGCTGTCTGCTGCTGAGACTGTGCTTGCTTTAGATTTAGTGCTGCCTTAGATAGATGCCTATTCTACAAAACATTGGAAAACCTGTACTATTTTTACCCTCTATTATGAAGCCCTCCAAGTAAACTCCTGTAGTGGAGGAGTAGTTAATTAATGCAAGATTGTATTTTCAAAAATTAATATTGCTTATTCATATTCACTATTCAGAACTCTTGCCACCCCAATCACTAATTTTAATAATAATTGGTTCTTTGCATGGTCACGGAAACTTTATACAGATTACAGCAGGCTCCAGCAATAACCACTGATAATATATAACATTCATTGAACTCAATTGAACTGGCAGAGAAGGCTTTGAGGTCAGTGCACCGCTTGCGGTCAGTACTCTGCTTGCCCACTAGAATGGACTCAGGAAGCTCCTTTCTGCTCATGGCAGAAGGCAATGGTGAATTACAAGAGGCTTTAAGTATTTACTCACGAAATATTATCTCCTGACTGGCAGGGTTGGCTACAGCTTCAGACAGTACCCAAATACTTTTAGGGAATTCTGTCATCCACTGAGACTTCTGGTTCTTCCCGGGCTGCTGAGGAAAAGAGGCAGACAATCTCTGACCTGGTCCTGATCTCCTCTGGGTGATCTGTGTACCTCCAGGACTTCCAGTTTTGGCAGAAGGCTTTCAGGTGCAGGCAGGATGCAATGCCATGTCCAGTCTCAGCACAGTGTCAGGCTGGCTGTGCAGGCTGATCATGTGGACGCATTTAGAGCCTGTTCCTGGTAAGCTCTTGGAAGGCAGTTTCCAGGCAGTTCAGGATATAAGGCAGCACGAACACAACAGCAGAGAGTGTGGATACGATGGCAGAGCACACATTGTGCTCCCTGCTCATCGCCTTTTATCCATACAGCCTGAGACTAATGGGCCTTTCAACACAGAATAGCCAATCAGGATGGCAGTTAGCCAAGCTTGACGATATTAGGCTTGCTTTACCCAAATTTGGGCAGAACACAGCCTTGCACAAGGCATGCACAAGCTGAGCCTGTGTACCTTGTTTACCGCAAGATGCAAAGGGCCAGGGTCCTCAGACTCAGTGGCTCCAGGTTCTTTGTCCTCTTTCCCGCTGTTTCCTCTCCCCAAGACGGAGGGACAACAGAGAGCTATTTTGTCCTATTTTGGCCTATTTAGGCCTACCACAGCAAGTACCCTTGTGGACTGTTTCTGCTGTAAATGACCAAATACTTCATAAATAAAAATAACTCTGCAACTGTAGAGCCCGGAGGATTTCGCATCCCCTCAGAGATGGGAATGGCCTTTCGCCCAGCAAAATGCTCCCTGAAAACGTGCCCCATCTGCTGCACGGTTTTGAATCCAGAGATTCAACCAAACTATAAATATCTCCAAATTTGTTCTGAGGCATTTTGAAGATCATTAGACCACATGGAACTTCTCCCATTTAGAAACCAAAACCGAAAAATCCCCAACCCACCCACAAAACCAAATAAACCACCCAGGACCTTCTGAATTGCACAGCACAAAGAGAATAATTTGTGCTGAGATGTGAACTCTCTGAGGAATGAATACTTGTGCTAGTGCATCTTTAAAGTGAATGGTATATGAAATTGTATTAATCACCCATGCTAGGAAGAGTGTGCTTTTGTAGTTTGTTTTTGAAGTGCAGTTCTTTCCTCCTGAAGAGCACTGGAGTGTTTCAGCTGGGAAATCCCAGCAGTTCTTGCCATTCTAGCAACACTTCTTGATGTTTAAGAAAACAAATGGGTTCTTGAAAGGGAAGCTGAACTGTGGACTGTTTGGACACTTTAAAGTTAAAAAACTTTCTTGTATAGTTTAGTTCTTATGTGAAGACCACAGGAAACAGATGAAGCTATCGTCTGAAGCAGTCACTTTTGGTTTGAGTTCAGAGCTATTCTGTTTGTACAGTCAGTCCATCCGGCTTGGTTTTGTTTGCTGTGGCATTTGGTGCTTAGCCACTTCCTAAATTGCCTGTTTGAGTTTTTTCACCCTCGCCAGTAGCTAAGTGTTGCTTCTAATCTTTCCATTTGGACAGTTCTAGAGAGCAAATCTTGTCTCTCACTGAAGTGGGAGGATCAGCACTGCACACTCCCAGATGCATGCTCCTGCTTTCTGTGGGCGAGACTCAGAACTGCTTAATAAATAAACCGAAACATCTCTGGGAGAGTCAGAGTCTGTTAGTGCAACCAAAGACCAGTGAAAGACCTTAGGTGACCTCCAGAAGCCCAGGAAGATGCCCTTGGGTATGTGGAAGAAGCACCTTGCAATAAGCATCTGCATTGAATTGTGACATCAACCCTGTGCCAGCTGTGAGCTGTTTAGAAGCTGGTACCAGTATTAGCAGGCACATATTGCTGTCTCCATGAGGTACTTGTGTGATTCTTCCTTATTGCATTATCAAGAGCATCAACAACCCTGAAGTGCTTTTTTTTTTCTCTCCAACACAACTGCAAATGTTAGTTTATTTCCCATGGCTTTTAGTTCACTGTCATTGTGCCCATTTACTTCCAATCAGTTGTTTTTGGTTTTGTTTTTTCAGAAAACATCCAGTTAAGGGAGGGATGAGCAATGAGCATAGTTTGCACATGAGGATGCCAGGCCCAGAAGCAGGCAGTGATGTATGCAAGACAGCAGAAACTGTCTAGTAGTCTGGGAAGAGAAACCTGTGCACTCCAAGAGCTAGTAGGCTGGTGCTTCATCTCAAGTTACCAAAAGATTTGATTTGTAAGAAATACTCCTACTTGTACCCTAAAATCATAATGATGAGCTATTCATCTCTCATTTAGCTTTATGAGCTGCTTAATCTTTTCAAGAGGGAAGGAGCTTTGTATTTCCAAACTTTTTCTCACAGGTATGAAGGCAACAGCCACAGTAATTTCTGAATTGCAGTGCAGGTTCTCCTGGAATCACTTCATTCCAGATCCTTGGACTTTAAGTGAAATACCATATGTCAGAAACCCTTTGATGGAGGGGTGCAAAAGAGCAACACTGCACTGTTATCTTTTATCCTTTTTTTAACCCCTCTTTTTATTCCCTATCTCTTCCATCCCTTGGACATGTGGTTCACATCCTTTTTACGAGCTGACTGAGCACCCTATTGTGCACTTCTACCACCCACGTTTCCAGAAAAAGAGCCTACTAAATTTTGAGTCTAACAAGATGCTGTGATGTATCCGGGTACACAGGTATAATTACCACAGGCTGAAGACACTCAAACATTTTTAGAAAATGAGAGGAGGAGGAGGAAAGGTAAAAAAACAAAACAAAACAAAACAAAACAAAACAACAAAAAAAACCCCCAAACCCTCTTGCTCATTATGCTTCAGGGTTTGTTTACATCATAGTTAGAAAGTGTTAGTGTTATAGTTTCCTGTGTTTGGAAGGGGTTTAGATATGAAACAACACTTACAACAAGGAAAAGGATCAGAAATGAGAGGCGATGCATGGGGAGGTAATAACCACAGCTCTATAATTCTGGGGTCTTGTGTGTTGTGAAAGAGAAGACTTACTGCTGATTTTTTTGTTGGTTTTGAATGATTTATAACATTTCACTCGTGGCGGAGTGTTGCAATCCATGTTGTCATGGAAATTCTATTGAATTTATAGTTCCATTTATCCAAAACGATTTTCCAGACTTCATTTCACGGTGAATCATATGGCTGTTACTTGGAGTACAAAGCAATTGAGGGGGGGAAAGGGAAAAAAAAAAAAAGTTTCATGTTATGGAAAGCATAAACACTGAAACCGTTATTTTCATATTACTGAGATACAAATGAATGCAACATACAGCCTGTTAGCATCAGATGTGCCCTCACTGGTAATGGCTCCGTGTCTGTACATGAGATGGATTTTCTTGTTTGAGATGGGAGCAGGCCTAAGGGCTATTTATTTCTGGCAGGAGAGATCAGGAAAGTTTCAGGCTTGCCAAGGTACTTTTAACTTTCAGGACTTAACGCTCAAGATACTGAGTGCCTTGACTGTGATTCAGCAACACACTGAAGCCCAGGGCACTCCTATGGGCATCCTGTTGCCTCATTGTTCCTACTGGGCTGTTACTGGACCACTCACAGGTTTAAATGTTGTTCAGAGTTAGGGGCAGAACGTGCAACAACTCCCAATTTTCAGGTGGAAAACAAGTATGAAATTGCTTGACTAATAAGGCAGATACACCTACTGCATTGTTTGTAGTTAACAAAGCAATAATTAATGCTCGTTATTAAAAAAGATTAAAAGGAAACTTACCATACATCTAAGGCATGTGAATGTCTAAATTGAGTTAAATTCTTTTGTATCACTTATGTGATCTTTGCTCTTCCTGTTGTTTCATCTCCTTTCTTTTTTTCAGCCTACCATTGTCTTCATTATCAGATTGCAATTACATTAGGGCAGAGACCCTGTCTGACTCTTTGTTTAGCAATTTACCCAGCACACTTTTAGGCACTGTAAAATACTAAATTATGACATTCAAAATACATCTCTATACCTGCCTAACTATAGTTAAAAATTCACTGATGAATAATAGACTAGTCAGGAAAAACATGCCATTATCTGCTCCCATTCAACTTTTTCAACATCTTTTACTAAAAATGCAGTATAGTCCATGTTATTACATTGAGCTCTAGTAGAAATGGAAAACATCACAATTCGCCCTCCCTCCTCCCCAGTCAGCTTTCTAGGAAGGTTTTCAATATCTCCTATGGGGAGAGACTGAGGGAGTTGGGGCTGTTCAGTCTGGAGTGGTGAAGGCTCCGAGGTGACCTTATTGTGGCCTTTCAGTATCTTAAGTGGGCTACAAGAAAGCTGGGGAGGGACTTTTTAGGATGTCAGGTGGTGGTGGGACTTCGGGGGAATGGAACAAAGCTGGAATGGGTAGATTCAGACTGGATATTAGGAAGAAGTTCTTCACCATTAGAGTGGTGTGACCCTGGAACAGATTACCCAGGGAGGTGGTGGAAGCCTCATCCCTGGAGGTGTTTAAGGCCAGGCTGGATGAGGCTGTGGACCACCTGATCTAGTGTGATCAGGTGTCCCTACCCATGGCAGGGGGGTTGGAACTAGATGCTCTTTCTGGTCCCTTCCAACCCTGACTGATTCTGTGATTCTACGATTCTATAATTCTATGTTAGAAATGATACATTTCCTGGATTGTTAAAAGAAAATGTGAGAAGTCAAACATCAGACTTCATTGCCCCTGTGTACATCTTACACTCCAGTAAACACAAGAGTGCAGGACAATTCTTCTGACTTCAGTGCTGCAGTGAAGATTACGTTATGTCTGTAGCACATTTTCATTCCAGCCAAATGGATCACATCATCCAGTTTGCTAAAACTCTATGCACATATTTATAGCAGAAGTAAGTACATGTGAGCCTTCAATTAAGAAAAGAAAAAAAAAAATCATGTATGATTCATAATGTTAGCACAGGATTGGGGCTTGTGCGAGAGGTTTTTCAATCCAGTTGAAAGAGTGGCTGAAGAATAATTTATTCTTAAAATATAAACAACAAAGGTACTAATTAAGAATTGGGATATTCAGTGATTAACTCCATCATTGAAATGTTTGCTTGAAGAATCTTTGTTTCACCACTCGGCAAGGATTTGCAATCTACCTGCAATGTTTTGCTGTTGTGAAAACGCTCTCAGTCTCTAAAGCAGCACATAAACCACATAGCTGTTGTTGCCTCTGCATCTCCACCTGATTCATCAAGAAATTGGCTGGCCTATAAAACTCCTTTTTTTTTTTTTTAGCTTTAAATTGCACGGCAGCCCTTGGATGGCTGGAAGGAAATGAGCAGAAAGCTAATTCCGATGATCTTTTCCTTTCCACCAGAATTCCTGATACTATTGAATATTCTGTACTCCACATCTGTGACAGCACAATGAGCCTTTGTTCATTTTTTTAATCCAAAGAGAAATCTGCTGCAGGAGGTTGCACAGGGTGATAGCAGCCCAATTTAAAAGTCTGGATTATTTATTTTTAAAATACTTGGCATCTGTCTATGGAAAATGTACTCGCTAGGTTTCCAGTCTCTTAGAATTGCTTTGAACTCACTCACATCTTCTGGGATCTATCAAATGCTCATTGTGGCTTTTCTCTCATAAGTGCTGAATGAATTTAGCCCTGATAGTTAGTATGGATGTAAGCTTTCTGGCTTTGTAGTAGGGTAATAAGAGCAAAAAGATGTCATGCACTGGAATGGTGATTTCAGTCTGGAGGTCTGTCTTGTCAAGTGGAGCAGCAGCATCTGAGCAGAGAGCCTATTTGTAGGTAGGCGATGGGGAGAAATCATTTGAATCAGGCTCAGGTTTTGAAAGCCAGTGACATTCCATGAAGGTGGTTTAATCACTCAGCGGCAATTGTGCTAAATAAAATCAGAGCTGATCTCTGGTGGGCAGTACTTCTCAGTCATACACATGCACGTTTTGCATAGCCTGTCCTTAGGAGATCTGCTGAACGTGAACCTTCTGCCTCTCTGAGCTCACAGCCTTCGTTATAACACGAAGTATAACAAATAACATCTATCCAACTTGAGATTTCCCAAATGTTTGTAACCATCTGCTGAGTCACCTTTTCCAAGCTGAGATGTCACAATTACTTAGCTTCTTGTCTCATGGAAGGTGTTTCATACCACCGAAAGTCCTCTGTATTTTTGGGACATACGAAGAGATCCTACAGGAAGGCTGCAGAGGGACTTTTCTTCAGGGTGCCTAGCAATAGGACAAGGGGGAATGCTTTTAAGCTGAGGGAGAGTAGGTTTAGAGTGGATCTTAGGAAGAAGTTCTTCAGTACAAGGGTCTTTGAACTCTGGAATAGGCTGCCCAGGGAGGTTGTGGATGCCTCCTTCATGGGAGTGTTCAGTGTCAGGTTGGATGAGGTCAGTGTGGCGGAAGCCCAGTCTTAAGTCAAGATTGCGTAAGCACAGAGCAGGGCCTGATATTTTGCTAGGTCTGGATAACACCAGATTTCAGCAGAGATTGGAAGAATGCATATGAAGAAAGGTGTTTCTGCAGGAAGTAGCCTGACCAGGAAGAGGAGAGGATTGCATGCCTCAGAGTGTGGTGTTGTAGGTAGTAGGAGCATGGTGACAAAGATGCTCTGGGCTGGGAAATTACTCAAGTGTTGACTGTATGTGCTATATTCATTTGTGTAAGCATTGTCATCTGGAAAAAGGCCTGGAGTGCTTGGAAACTGAAATGGCTGGGCACTGGATCTTCCTGAACAGAACTGAGTGGAAAACATGACATGGTTTTATAGGGTGACTGGCAATTTTCTCCTGGGTTGTGGCAGAGTGAGGGTTTTCTCTCTAATCCTCTGTTTCAAGGCACTTGTAACATTCTGAAGATTTTCCCCTTCAGTGATATTTTTTTCAGGCTTAATCCGTGCTGTACAGCCAATCTCTCTCAAGTTTGTGTGAAAACAATTCTACTGTTTTAGTGTGAAGAGTGTCAAAGCATGAAGTTTTTCCGTTAAGGCAAACTTATGCCCCCTTCCTCCCTTGGTGAAGCTCTGCAGCTGCAGTAGCTGTTGGTTCCGTTTTAGGATGGAGAATCTTCCTGAAAGAAAAGTGCCTTTATGTTGCTAGGGACAGATTGTTTCATCTTAGCTTTATCAAAATACTGAGAATTTGAGGTTGCTTGGACACAATGTGGTGTTTTTTTTATGGCAGACCTTTGCAAGGTACACACAAGCACAGCGCTGTGTTGCACATCTGACATGAAGGAAGTCCACGTAAGCCTTTCTCAGCCTGGTTAGTTGTAACAGGGCTAGATGTGAAAGGCTTATAAATCTAATATATTGTGCTAGAGAGAACACCACTCCAATGCCCTCTGGGACCTATGCCACCAGGTAGGCTATTTGGAGCACTATCAGCAGGGATATATAGAAAAAAGTATTCCGACTGCAGCCAGTTTCTGTCACACTAGAGAAGCTACAAGGGATATTTCAGCTTTTCCCATTGCTTAGGGATTCAAACCCCTTAAAAATGGTATTTAATTTTAAATTGTGGACAATAGAAACTGTTACAAGCAAACAATGTTCATGATGCTGAAATCATGCCGTGCCACAGTTCAGGTGGGATGTGCTGCTCAGTTCTGCATTTCACAAACAGCATGCTAGAAGTAGATTCTTCAGCTCAAACGCCCCTTTGTTGCATTCTGTGCTGCTGCTTCCGATGAGACAGTCAAAGTAATTTATATGCAAAATTCACCATGTATCATATATCCTAATTACATAATAAGGAGTAATAATGAAAATTTTCTGGCGTGTTTAGACCACTTAAGTATGCAGTGAAATTAATTTTATGGTTAACTGTCTTGTTCCCGATTTGTTCATAAAGACCATCAACACCACCCATGGAAAATACTCCATTAAATATCTACTGATAAGTGCATTCAATGTTATGTGCATTATGAAAAAAAGAACAAAAATACATTAGATATATTTACATTTTATTGGAAATTGGGGAAAACAACTGAGACTGTATTATAGAAGAGAACAATATGCGATCCCATAATTATAACATTGTCATAATAGTAATGCTCAGAGGTGTCCAGGTGTGGTTTTATGAGCAGCCTGAACCGTGGAGTTTTGAGGATAGAACTTTACCATCTTCTTAACGTTGTTTTTGCAGGGAATGCTTGTGTGAATTATATAATAGCCATTCCTGGGAGATTCCACCCCTAAAATGTTCCTTCTAGCTGTATGAACACATAAGGAAGCTACTGTATGACAGATGACGATAATTTTTCATACATGACAGTTCCCCTCCACTTGATGGATGCACAGAGAGGAACCACGCTCTCTGGAAAAACACTAGGGAGCAGTGGTAAAATGTTTCAGTGTGTATGGTAATCAGGGCAGAGTGTGGTTCTTGATTAGTCTGTGAAATTGCACTGCTGAGACGAGGGATCTGAATTAAGCACTTTTTTTACCAAAGCCCTTTGCTCCGCTACCCAAAAGAGTATTGTAAAAATTAATTTCTTTAAAACGCCAGGAGCAGAATTGATCCAAAATGGTTTTGGCATATGCTGAACTCACTCAGTGATACTTTTCTTCATAAACTCCTATGAGGACTATATAGTGCAATGTTTTATATAAGGTATACTGCCTAATTTTAGATTTTATTTTAAAGGGGAGTAGAATGTAATTTGTGAGCGTGCGAGATTTTGTCTCTGCTGGCTAAATTGAAGTTTAAGCACTTCTACCTGAAACAAACTGTTTCTAATTTCTACATCAGAGGCTGTACCTTGGTCTCCATTTCTTCAAAGCACAAGTTGTCAGAACCTGGAGACACCATGTAAAGGGATGGGGTAAACTAATTAATGCGAGACGCTATATAAAAATATTAACAGTTTATTAATATTAAATATTCAGAACTCGCATCACCCCGATCACCATTTAATAATAATATTAACAGGTTCTTGCAACTTTATGGAAACTATGTACAGGTTATAACAGGATCTGGAATAGTTATTAATATATAGCATTAATTAAACTCGATATAAGCTGAAGAGAAGGGTTTGCGGTCAGTATACCGCTTGCTCACTAGGTAAGCATAGGACATAAAGAACAACTTTCTGCTTAGGGCAGAAGGCTATTAATAATTACAAGAGGCTTTGGCATTTACCCACAAAATTATTATCTGACAGTACCCAAGGCGGGGTTACTGTCGGTAGCCGTCAGCGGCTTTAGAGTCTCCCCTGGGCTTCTGGGGAAGGAGGCAGACGATCTCTGACCTGTTC
>VWYK01100145.1:68644-90459 GCA_013399775.1 Semnornis frantzii
GTTTTTTTTTTTTTTTTTTTTTCTTTTCTTTGTGAGCCATTTGGAATGTGATCTTACTTTATCCTCCTGCTGAAAAAAGTACCTCTTCCTCTGGAGAGACCGATCTTCATCTTGGCCTTTTCTCTATATGGTGATGTTTTATTAGCTGTATAGGTACTTTGCCAGTGTTATACATTACAGCAAATATACACAGGCAGAAACCTGGGCATCAGTAAATATGAGTAGTAACATATCTGAGCAAGATAAAAGGGTATCATTTCATCTGGCAATATATAAAATTTCAGAATATGGAATAGCACTTGCATTTGTGAGTACAATAAGATATGTCATGCGGCACAGTCTTGGGAAAAAAAAAACAAAAACAAACAGCCCACAAGAAGTTACTGATGCCAGCAGAGCATTTGTGTGTGGTCAGACTTGTAGGATGGAGAAACAGTCAGACCAGTAGTGCACTGGCAGGCATAGACGGTCTCAACTAGACATTATGTCTCCATTTAGCTGTTTATGGTGTGGCTATTTCTTATCACCTAGACTACCTTGACAAGCCAGGATAGGCCAGGTAAGAGGTGATGGGGAGCAAAGAAGCAGATGCAAATGTGCAGGTTCAGGCAAGAGGCCAATGGCAGAAAAGCCTGATGAGCCATTCCTGTTTGCTCAGCCGGGAATAGATTAGATTTCTTTTCCTAGAATCAATATGCTGTAGGCTGGGGACAGAGTGGCTGGACTGCAACCAGGCAGAAAGGGACCTGAGGGTGCTGGTAGAGAGTAGCTGAACATGAGCCAGCAGTGTGCCCAGGTGGCCAAGAAGGCCAGTGGCATTCTGGCCTGGATCAGGAGCAGTGTGGCCAGCAGGACAAGGGAGGTTATTCTGCCCCTGGACTCAGCACTGCTCAGGCCACACCTTGAGAACTGTGTCCACTTCTGGGCCCCTCCATTTAAGAAAGATGTTGAGGTGCTGGAAGGTGTCCAGAGAAGGGCAGCAAGGCTGGTGAGGGGCCTGGAGCACAGCCCTGTGAGGAGAGGCTGAGGGAGCTGTGAGTGTGCAGTCTGGAGAAGAGGAGGCTGAGGGCAGACCTCATTGCTCTCTACAACTACCTGAAGGGAGGTTGTAGCCAGGTGAGGTTGGTCTCTTCTGCCAGGCAACCATCAACAGAACGAGGAGACACAGTCTCAAGTTGTGCCAGAAGAGGTCTAGGCTGGATGTTAGGAGGAAGTTCTTGCCAGAAAGAGTGATTGGCATTGGAATGGGCTGCCCAGGGAGGTGGTGGAGTCGCTGTCTCTTGAAGCGTTCAAGAAAAACCTAGATGGGACACTTAGTGCTATGGTCTGGTTGATTGGCTAAGGCTGGGTGCTAGGTTGGATTTGATGAGCTTGGAGGTGTCTTCCAACCTGGTTGATTCTATGAATGTGTGTGAGTGAGCATACCCACTGGGCAACTGTCCTGTAGCAGCGTTGCCCCTATGGACATGTCAGCGCTGGCTTGGACTGTGAAATCGATCCAGGAGCACTCCTACATGGCCCCAAGTTCATAGAATGATCACAGAATGTCAGGGACTGGAAGGGACCTTGAAAAATCATCCAGGAACACATCCAGGAAAGTTTTTATTATTTCCAGAGAGAAAGAATCCACAACCCCCTTGGGCAGACAGTTCCTGTGTTGTGTCACCACAAAGTCCAGTTCTTGTGCTCAACTGTTACTGTTGGGCCCACGTATTTCATTTGTATGTGTAGAGCACAGTCTTGAACTGGTTCTATGAAAGAATGCACATCTACAT
The DNA here is from genome assembly GCA_013399775.1 of Semnornis frantzii. Taxonomy (NCBI): domain Eukaryota; kingdom Metazoa; phylum Chordata; class Aves; order Piciformes; family Ramphastidae; genus Semnornis; species Semnornis frantzii. The sequence goes on from VWYK01100145.1 coordinate 70,420, forward strand.
GTTGTAACAGGTTGTGTGTTTTGGATGTGAACCATGGTTGATACAGATGGACTAATGCTAAGGACTTCTTTGGGAATGGAGAGGTTGAACAACTGCTAGAGAAGCAGTACAGTGTTAGACTTAAACGGAACAAGAACTATATGAGAAATTAAGAACAGTACTGTCCATAGGCCTCTACAAGTTACCCTTTTTGCCCTTTCTCATGGCATGTGTGTATGGCAGACTGGAATTGTGCAACAGCAGAGTGTATCAAGAAAGTTATTTCTTGGCCCTCCTGTGTTTGTGTAAGTCAGACATTTGCTGTTTGGGGGTAATCATTGTTTTCACCTGCTTTCATTTTGGGTTTGCCTAGTTATTAATATTATTCATCCTAAAATAACATTGAAGTATCTGGGTTTGTCTCATCAATTCTGCAGTGTCCTAATGCTTTGGAAATAAAAGTCAGGAAATTTAACTGAACTCGGGGAGAAGTCTGACCCTAACTGATAGTCCTGAATATCAGAGGCTCATAAAAATGCATTGCTACAGAGACAGACTTTTATCTTACAAATTGCTTTAGGAGTAAAGGAATTGCTCTAAACATTGAAACCCTTTTCAAAAATTCTCTATGGTTTTTGAGATAAATATTTTTAGCACATATAACAGAGCAAGAGAGGAGCAAAGAAATGAAGAGATCCTGGCCAAAAAGCACAACTCTTACCATATAAGCAGACTGACCATACTCTTTATCCTTAGGTTTGGTATTAAAATGCAATGCATTGACTCCATTCCCTGGTTACTGTCCCAGTAGGGCAGTCAAGCTATTAATCAAGATGCTAGTTAAACGATATTGTTCAGCAGAATTCCTTTATCTTAGATTCATAATGCCGGGTTTACAGATGACTTGCGTGCATTGCCTCATTTGGAAACAGTGTGAATCAACACTAATGTGATTTTGTTGTTTTCAATTTTTACAGATGCAGATTTACTTCTACAATCCTGACGACTTTGACAGTTTTGGAACGGCAGTTCTAGAAAACAGGGTAGTAGGAGCCATGGCCGTGTTTTTCCAAGTAAGTTTAAGCAAGGGCTGTATCCATAAAGCAAAGCATTCACCAAGCACTATTTAATTCATTGGATTGTTTCAAGCTTAATGGATGCATCTGTTTTCTTGTTCCCACCTGTCTCAGCGAAAGATACTTCATGTTGCCTATGTGTGATTTAAAATGTAAATAAGTATATTTAAAAACACAATGAAAAATTTTGCATGAATTGTTCTGATTTTATAGCTACTCTACAGATGCAGATTGGAGAACACATTTATCATGGAACTTTCTTCACTGCCGAAGCACATTGCTGCAGTCTCTGGAATACTAACAAACCAACACAAGCTAGTTCTGTTTGGAGAAAACTTAAAATTCAAACATAGCTGGAGAGAAAATTAATCAATAAGTTTCATCAGTCTTATCCGTAGCAATTTCTTCTAAATTGTCATAGTAACAAGTTCCTGAACAGAGCAGGTTTCCAAATGAGTGAATTAATGCATCCCCTTTCTTAAAATACATTCTCAGGAGCGTGACTGCTTGCTTAGCTCATCTATTGGTTTGACATGCTCGAGAGCCGCAGCATGGGGTAGAAACTACTGCTTGCTGTGGCTGGCAGGGCAGACCACGTGGCAGTGGCATTCAGCAGTGCGAGCTTTTTGTCATGTTGCGTCAGGAACAGTTTTTCCTTTTGGACTTGAGGGTGGACTGAACGGAGGGAGCTGGAACAACTCCCTCCTGCCGTCGTGTCACAGCAGAGAAGTGGCTAATGAAGATTCGAAATACCTCAAGGCATTGCTTTTTCAAAGGAAGAGGGGGAAAGGGAGGGAAAGGTGACAGAAAGGGGGAAAAGGAGGGAAGGGCAACAGAAAGTACTCATCCTCCATAGCATTTCACACTAGTTTTTATCGTAGAAGAAAATTAACTTACTGTTATCTTTGTGAAGCTAGATAAAAAAGAATATGCAAGTACCATATGCAAATAGCTCCCTTTTTCTTATGATGTTAGAGTGACAAGCCTGACTCTCCTGCTCAAATTAAGTAAGGTTGTCTTTTTCCATGTCACTGATTTTGATCAAATGCTTTGATAAGGAGAAAAGGATAGATCCTTGTATTGCATAAATTGCAGTAACTCCGTTGACATTAGGCTGGTGGAAGCAGGCATGTCGAGTTAAATTCATTACTGTTGAATCCTGAGCCCTTCTGTGGCATTTCGTGTTAAGGTAAAGTTGGTGCAACCGCAATAACTTACAGTGGCGTAGCAGGATGGTTCCCCAGACTTCTTCGTCTTGATGTGCTGTGGGAAGCACTGAGCAAATTGAATTTGGCCTTACAAGACAGAAGTTTAGAAACAGAACAAGCAAAGCACTGTTACCACAGTGAAGAGCTGCTCCGTGTGTGCCTGCGCTGCGTCAGAAGGAGCATGTGTTATGCCATGGTGTGCAGGGAGCATCATGGCGTCGTCTGGCTGGAATTTAATTGCTAGATTACCCTGATGTGCTTCACCTAAGCCTCGTGAAGCACCACCACGTGTCGCACTGTCTCCTAGTCCATGTGTGACATTTATTCCATAAATGTTTTTTTAGAGGATCCTAAAATTGTAGTGGGACTGTATTTTGTATTCCCCACCCTCAAAGCCAGGTGCTGCGCTTACTGCAAGTCCCACTTTGCACCATTCCGAGGGAGCCGTTCAACTCACTAAAAATACCCTAAAATAGTTTGTAATGCTGTTAAAAAAGCCATCTTTGATTGTAAGAGACCTCAGGCTCTTTGAGCCTACAATCAAGTGTTGCAGTCCCCTCAGGGAAGCAGAAATCTATACTTTTCATCATTTCTAGCCCTGCAGGCCACAGGACATTAGGCTGTAAAGGCTGGATGATGGTGCAGCTGGGCTTCTCTGCTCCAGGAGCCGTGAAATCTGAAGCCATTACTGATAAAACAGTCACCGATCTCTTCCAGAGTGTAGGGGTAAGGTAAATCTTTGGCAAAGTGACCCAGGGACAACCTGTTTTGCAGCTGCAAGGAAATGGTTTCCCTTTCTGGTGTTTTTTTTGCTTGCCTTTAGGTTGAAATGATAAATCAGTGACATGCCGTTAAACTTCAGAGTGTATCAGGTCTTCTTTCTGGGTAGCTGTGCTCCAAGACAGAAAGCTGTTAAGGAAGATTTGTAGAGCCCAAAGTCCCCATTCTGGAATGGCATGTGCAAAATTCTGGCCCATGTAAGTAAGCTCCAAGGGCTTCAGCGTAGCAACTGCTATTTCGGCCATCACGAGTGTTTTGCAGAGCCAATCTAGTTGCCATTCAAGGTTCCATTCTAGTTCCCTCAGCTGCACCTTGTAGGCTGGAGCTGGTGAACCACAGTGTGGAAAAACATTTGCAGGTAGTTGCGTTCAGAAATTCTTGGTGGTCATTTAGCCTTACTCCCCTGGGCACCACGTGCATAAGTTTGCCATGGCTAGTATTTCATGCAGCTGATTTACAGGCTGTCTTTTACAACTAATTCTTAGTAACTTTCGATTGAAATGACCCTAAGTTGTCCATAGCCACATCTTTGACCAGCAGCTTTGATTCTTGCAACATTCATTTCATAGTTTGCTGTTTTCCAGAGCTGCACTCCCATCTCTAATTCATTTATGTAGAATGCAGCTAGGAAAAAAAAAAAAATTGTAGAGGTCATACTGTTTTTTACAAAGACATTAGAAAACTGAATTGTGCCTGCTTTGCTATGTAAATATTTTAACACACAAATAATTGGATAGTTTTGCCATTAAGTCAAGGCTTGGATTTTTGCTAATGCGTTAATGCTGTTTTGGGAAGAATGTGTACTGCACTGACTGAGTTTCTAGTCTGGCAGGTGTTTTTTGTTTGACTGATGTTCACAAATGTTCCTTTGAAAATCAGGTTCTCCAGTGAGTGAACATTATACTGAGCTATATAATTATTGGTGAAACATTAAATAATTAAGAACCCTCTTTCCTCCTTTTTAAATAATTTAACTTGGACTATATAAGAATTTTCCTTATTGAATTCACTGTTTCAGGGGCAATTTCTAGGCAAAGTACATTGGTTCTGAACTTGGATAATTGAAGCACTTGGAACTTTGTTGTAATTGCTAATTAAATCTGTGGGTTTCCCATTGCTTTCGTTGTAAAATCTGTTTATAAATTCTGTTTCTGTTTGCACGCTGCACGTTAGCTGACCTGACAAACAGAAAATATTGCTAGCTAAAATCAGGCAACAATTCTTGCATATATAAACTGCTATAATTGCTTATCTCCGTATTTCATTGTGGATAGAACTCAGAGGGTCTCACATATGATGGCACTGTAGAGACTCTGTAGCAGGTATTCTCAATTTGCAAATGAGATGAGCTGGCATGAAATCTGAAACTGGGCTCCAAAAGCTGTTTTTTGCATGGTGTACAAGTGGTACAGTTAATAGATATGTTGAGGAAAAGGGTCCCATAATACTTGGTCCTTTTCTGGCTGTAGCATCACTTCAAGCATCTTGCTGGGGACTATTGTACATACAGGGGAGTGCAGCAAATCACGAAGTGACAGATGGTTTGGCTCTGCTGAAAATTCCTGCAGACTTTTTGTTCAGTAGCTGTGTGTTTGGGGCAGAATGAAGTGCCTCACCGGTGCAAAAAACAGCCAGCAGGCAAACAAAACCTTGCACCATGCTGTGGTGTTTCCTTCAAGATCCTCTCTCATCACTACTGGGGCCCAGAGAGTGTAATAGAGGAGCGAAGTGACTTAGGAGTCTCTGATCTTTTTAGTTCAAATTAGTTTAAAAGCTATTCAGCTGAAACAAGCTGGAAAGGGCAGAATGGAGCTCCAGCATGCTGGTGCCAGGTGTAACGGTTATATTAAAGCCTATTGGGGGTGGGAGGGAATTAGTGGAGAAAATAGCTATTTTTCTTAAAGTGGGAATGATTGTGGGAAAAAAAAAAGTCAGTGTGTTTCAAGAAGGAGAGAAGAGCAGAGTGTTAAACAGCAATATGAACCAACAAGGTCCTGCTTTTTGTGATGTTTAAGAGAAGTCAGTTGTTATTTCAGCAAGAATCAAAATGTTCTGGAGACAAACGAGAGAATGCCAGCGATTTTTTTCCTTGCTTCCTGACAAGATTTCTGGAGAAAAACAACATAATCATTTCTGTCAGCATTGCTGTTACTTGTTTGTTCTCTCAAAATTAAACTAATGCTAGTGGAATATGGAATTCCACGTGTCAGTTACCTCTCACCAAGAGTATCGTCTTGGTCTGCAGTAAAGGCTTCTGGATTTGCGGAAACCATAACAATGCAATGGCAGGACTCATCTGCCTATGGCAGGGGGTTGGAACTAGATGATCTTAGAGGTTCCTTCCAACCTTACCATTCTATGATCTGCAGGCATTCAGTGGTTTGTGGATTTTCAGAAGTTGTGGTGAGCCCCAGCACTCTGCTGAAACATGCAGCAGCTCCCAGTCCAACAGGGGCACTTCAGTTTTCATTTAAAGGATCTTAACTTCACTAGTTGGTGCATGTGCCCAATTTCAACCCACACAGAGTTCAACTTGTGCTTAATGACATTCTGGCTCCAGGCCTTGGTTAATTGTCAGGCTGAGCTGGTTTTGAAGCAAGCCGGGAGTGGAAGGATCTCTCGCTGGTTCCTGAGTCATCCGTTCATAATATACACTTGCAATACCTACTTACAAGTCACATTTAAAATGAGTAGTTACTTGGATTAAATGCATTAAGACATATCACACAGCTCTGTTTTAACCATCTAACAATGTAATTCATTGCACACTTCGCCACTTGCTTTATTAAAGCCAAACTTAAATGCCTTCAAAACAAACATATTGCTTTTGCATTTTGAAATATTCATCTTTTGGGCCTTGGTTAGATTCATTATGGCAGAGAATACTTCATTCCTTGATTACTGCTGTGAAAAGACACAATACTGATTCCCCCAGCACTCATCAAATATTCGATAGCTCAGAAATTCAGGAGGAGGTGATGGAATTCTTGCTCCTGCAGGGAGGGCATATAAATCTATTTTATTATTTGCAAAGAAAACCGTCAGTGATTAGTTAGTGTATTTCAGGTACTCAGACAAATCATCTCTAAAGAAGTTAAAGTAAAAATGAATTTTAAAATAACTTTCAGCAATGCTTTCATCATTAAAATTATCTTCATAATGATGAGTGGTGTTGATACCTCGATCACTCAAGAGCTTTAGCAGTACAGGGCTAGATTTTTAAAGGTAATTAGGTACTTGGCAGCAAATATGCAAGTAATGGTATTTTGAAAAGTATGTGAGAGATTCTACAGCTCCTTTTCTTGGATGCCATTCATAATTCTCTTCTCCAATACATCTTTTTTTTTAAAAGGTTGTTGGTAGCACTTCTAACTCTTAGATCTATGCGAGCGTTGGTTGAGTCTAAATGTCTTTGTGCGTATGGCGAACTCGTGGATGCAGAGATTTGTTCTTCAGCAAAACAGAATAATTGTGGCCTTGCTTTTTTGTATGATTTTTCTACTAGTAGTCCTTTGTGTGCTTCATGAAGGACATCAATAGCTCACTTTTCATAGGCACCTGAAAGAACTAAACACAGAACCAATCAGTGGAATCCCATCAAAGCTGTTGAATATTTGACCCAAATATACTATTTAAAGTGTAATTCTTCAATAACAGAATTCTGCTTTTCACTTCCCTAGAAGGCCTTTTTTTCCCTCCTAATTCCTTTTCCTTGACTTTCATGTGTTTTCTGTCATACATTTGGTGAATAAGTTCATTAAATCTAGTAGCCTTTAAGCAAACCGTGTCTGGTAGGAGACCAGGTTCCCATTTCTCCATCTCAACTCCCGGCAATTCCCTAGTTCCACCTCTCCATCGCTACAATGCTTTTGGTAAGTCTGAGCAGAACTATCTTAATTTTGAAAATGAGAACTAAGAGAGAGGTTTCCTCAGACCTTAGATTTACCTATGTGAAGCACAATCAGTGCAATACCTGAAAGGTGATTTGCAGTAGTGCAAATAATGCGTAGTATCATTAACATGCAGGGCATCATCCAGAGTCATTGAGAGGCTTTCCTTTTATTTTAATAGACTTCAGATACATGTAAAGACCTTAAAATTAAATTACAGTATTAATTCTTTTAATGGTTACATTAGAACTCATGGAGCTTTTATTAAGAGTAGCTTATGAATAATAAAACTATTATTATTGATTAGCAGTGTTATTTAGTAATTAGCACAGAGGTGTTTTGGTTTTTTTTAATTGTCTCCATAACATGAAAATGTGTGCAGGCTAAAGGTACTTATTCACTGCCTTTGGAAAGTATGACTTGTATTTGTCCAAGTGTATGCACATTTACCAGTAGTTCTCCATGGAACAGAAGACAAGGAAAGCAATGTGAAGCATGCTCTTACTCACTGAAGTCCAGGTTCCTAGCTTCTTGAAATTGTCACAGCTATTTAAAACTCCTACTTGTTACTAGCGAAAGCAACAACTGCTTGAGAGAGTCCAGTGCAGAGCCACAAAGATGCTGAAGGGAATGGAACATCTCTCTTACGAGAAGGGCCTGAGGGAGCTGGGGCTGTGCTGCTTGGAGAAGAGACTGAGAGGTGACCCTCAGCAATGTTTATCAATATGTAACAAGTGTGTACCAAGAGGCTGGAGCCAGCCTCTGCTAGGTGATGCCCAATCACAGGAAAAGGGGCAATGGGTGGAAGCTGAGGCATAGGAAGTTCCATGGAAACATGAGGAAGAGTGTCTTCATTGTGAGGGTGACAGAACACTGGAACAGGTTGCTCAGGGGAATTGAATTGTGGAGTCTCCCTCTCTGGAGATATTCAAGACCCACTTGGATGCGTTCCTGTGTGATCTGCTCTGGGTGATCCTGCGCTGGCAGGAGGGGTTGGACTGGATGAGCTTTTGAGGTCCCTTCCAGTCCCTGACATTCTGTGATGCTGTGAATACTAGAGCTTTTAAATAGTTGAAGAGTAAGAGATACTAGTAGCTAGCCCAACACATGAGAGTAGGCAGAGATGGTAAATACAGTACTCAGAGTACCTTTTTTCTCAGGAACAGCTTTAACAAAGCATACAATGATGCGTGGAAATGTGAAGCATCTCTGGAAAAGAAAAGTTGTCTCCTGGTTTTCCAGTAAATAAATGGAAATTAATTTATCAATAAACCAAAAATGGTCTTGAGTCATGGAGAATTTCAATATGAAATTATGAAAGCTTCCTAAAGCCTGCTGGGTTTGGGTTGAGTTCAGTATGTAAATGGCACCGAACAACCGACGAAGATGGTTTCTTCAGCCAAAAGATGCCTGTTTGGGTGCCTAACAGCAAGTATTCATGCTGATCAAAAAACTTGCACTGAAAGACTTTTGACTGGATGTTGAGTTTGGGCAGAAGACAAAAATTCATAGAAAAGTGTCTGTTTCTAAGAAATATATATTCTACCTTTCCATTAAGAAAAAAATTAAGCTCAGAATTCAGATTTTTACTTCAACTTCTGCTGAAAGTTTCTTTGGGAAATATGAATGTTTTTGAATATTTTATGTAAAAGAAGAAAGAAGAGGGAGAACAGATGGAGAATAGCTCTGTGAGTAAAAATATATATATCTAATTTAATTTTGGTGATTATTGAGTTTAAAGTTCTCAAGGATGAGGCTTTAATTCTCATCCATACTTTTGTCCACATGTGTCATTTCAGATGATGTAATCTTGCTGTTTACAGCAGAAAGTTTTTTAAAAGCAAAGGTTTCTATGATAAGGTTTTTCGTCCTTTGTTTTAGTACATATATGTGTAGCCTAACTCTTGTGAGTACTGAGCAAACAATTCCTGATGATGTCTTGAGTTTAATGCGGAAGCTTCCAAGGGTTTGTAGCTGTGGAGAGAGATGCTGTTGTGAGATGAGCAGGACTGCACCCCTTTCTTGAAGATCATTACTTCAATCAGGGCAGAGGAGAAAGTAAGGAAGGAGCAGAGCCCTGGGACTTCAACAAGCAGAAGCCATGAGCAATTTGCAGAGTGCAGGGGCTGGGACTTTGACCTCAGTGCTGCTAGACTCTAAGGAAAAAGGGCTTTGTTAGTGAGTTGAATTGCATTGAAGAAACTGGACCACTAACCTGTGGCTTTTTTCTTCTTCTTTTTACGTGGGTTTTGTTTTCCAACATTGAGTAATCTTGAGTACTCCACATTTGATGTCCACTGACAACAGCACTGGTACACACCTTTGCTGCTGGGGTGGCTGTGCAGGGCCCCTTGGTTTCTGGTAGTCCCTCATTTCAAATCTCATACAGACATGTGCAAAGATTTCTTGCTTTGCAGGATAACCGTGGGCTGGGGCTTTCTTATTCACATGGCTGTACATTTGTCATGGCTCACCCATCAGAATGAGTCCACATGGCTAAGTCTAGGAGTGCTAAGAGCAGAGGTGTTCACACAGCAGCCTGAACATCCTGAGCAAGTGTGCTTGAAGGAACGAAGTACAAATTCGTGAGCGAAAGCGGGGCTGGATTTGGAGGCAGACAGACTGACAGGGCGGCTGAAACAGATCGTTCTTGGAAGCAAACACATCGTTCCACTTCTGCTTGCCTGTGTTCTGCCAAGAGGCATTTGCAATCTCTAGATCATGATGGCTGCAACCTGCTGTGTTGAAACTTTTCTATCCACAGGCTGACTGTGCAATGTAGAAAGATAATCTACCTTATGCCCACTTATCTTCTTCAGCGCCCAAGCAATCATCTTCCTTTCCCTTCTTCTCTACAGCTCTAACAACTCATCCTTGGTACTTTCCAATAAGGTAGAAGAGCAGGAAGCCAGATTTTGTGTCAGATGACCTCCAAAATGCAGTACTTTCAATGAAAACCTTTTAATTAGGTTGTATTTTTTAAAATATGGGCCATACAGAAAGCAGTTTTGTGCAGTTCTTTTTACAGTGCAGAGCAAAATACCCAAATGCTCAGTTTATGACTTACTTTCATTTTAATCTCAAAGATATCTAGATGAATGCAACTTCCAAAGTGTCTGGAAGATCTCTAATTAAAGGTAAAAGTTATATGTGTTTTTTTCTTAATGGTTTATTTCCAAATGCGCTGTAAATGCTTTCTCAGCTGCCAAGTCTGAGATCGTAACTTTGTACTGTCTCTTCTCTAGATTGGATGCATTGGCAAGGGTGGGTGGCTAACAACGGTGATGGGTTATTGAGTGACTTTTTTTTGTGATTGAACAGAGTCACAGAATCACAAAACTTTAGAAGTTGGAAGGGACCTCCAGAGATCATCAAATTCAACCTCCTGCCAAGGCAGAATCCCCTAGGGTAGTTCACACAGGAATGCATCCAGACAGGGTTTGAATACTATTCAGCTGTGTCATTTTAGAGACTGGTGGATGAATAATAAACCATCACACAATATTTTTCAAGATGAAACTTCCAAGAATTCCAAGGTATACAGGAATTGAGCTGTGAAATGCAGCTTATCAGCCCTGTGAAGTTTATCAAGAGGGCTCACCAGTGTTACAGTACTGATTTATATGAAGTGTTGAGAAGTTAGAGGTTCTCTCTACAGATGTATTAAACCAGTAAAATATTCATCAGTTACTCTAAGTATCAGTGGCAGTGGTTCAGTTTTTGCACGTGACTATCTCCATTAAAATTGCCTCCTATTGCAGAATCACAGAACCTTAGAGGTTGGGAGGGACCTCCAGAGATCGAGTCCAACCTCCATGCCAAGGCAGGATCCCCTAGGGTAGNAGGATGCTCAAGTCCCCCCGTCATCTCCATAGCTCTCTGCTGGACTCTTTCCATCAGCTCTCTGTCTCTCCTGAACTGGGGAGCCCAAAACTGGACACAGTATTCCAGGTGTGGTCTCACTAGAGCAGAGCAGTGGGGGAGAAGAACCTCCCTAGCCCTACTGGCCACACTTTTCCTGATGCACCCCAGGATGCCATTGGCTCTCTCGGCCACAAGGGCACTTTGCTGGCCCATGCAGAACTTGCTGTCCACCAGCACACCAAGGTCTTTCTCCATGTAGCTGCTTTCCAACAGGTCACCCCCAGCCTGTACTGGTGCCTGTCGTTATTCCTCCCCAACTGCAGGACCTTGCACTTGTCCTTGTTGAACTCCGTGTGGTCAACCTTTGTCCTGCACTCCAGCCTGTCCAGATCTCGTTGGATAGCAGTACAAGATCTCATTTGGGTGGCACTGCTTGGATGGCAGTCCGTTGCTCTGATTTATTTAATGGAAGCATCACAATTATTGATGCTAAGAAGGAACCATAAACTTTTCCTGCTGTTGAGAGGCTTTGAAGCCCAGGGCTGAGCAATCCTCTAAATTTGCAAAATGCTCTGTGTGTGTTGTATGGAGTCTCTGCTCGATATCTCAAGCTATCTGTTGTAACAGTTAATGAGAGCTGGTTGTGTGCACTGCATGGGGAATAGATGTCTGCACTTCTCTAGTTTAATGTTCATTTGAATGTCAGGATCACTATCTTTCAGTTTACAGCATTGGAAGTGGTTTTGACTTGCAGATATTTTTTGCTTTCCCAATGCTTATTAATTGATTAATGTATTACGATTAATCCCGAGTGGGATGGCATTATTAACTTGCTTCATTAAATTACATACCGATTTGTTAGCCTTAATTCTTGTAATCGTCCCCTTATATTTTACTGGTTTTATTTGAGTAACTTGCCCTAAGAACTTGATCAGTATGCATTTGCATGTTCTTTTGCCTCCCTTTCATTCCTCTCACCCTTGATGTTCAAAAGTGGAGTTGGTTTACGAATATTAATAGCATTTAATGTCAGCGTCTTAAACACAGTAATTTACTACTCTGTGATTTTAAAAATATCCTGTCTTTAAAAAAAAAAAAAAAAAAAAAAATTGTAAGGAATCACTTTTGTAGCCATGCTGTAAAAATCCTTAAATTGATAGGAAAATGTCTTGTGGCGTTTTCATTACCAGACTCTTGAAAATGACACTGAGATATCTAATATGTAAAAATTACAGTCTTCAGTCTAAAATCTCACCCCCTCTGTGGCTCAGAAAGATTGATACTCAGGAAGTCTGTTGATTATAACCATTAGACTAAAAAACAAATTAGTTCCACAACTACAGTAATGCTTTTTGCATTTTGCTCTGGTGTGCTTTGTTGATGCATCACTTTTCATTGTAGGAAGCATCACAATGCAGACCTAGAGCAGGATTCCATCAGAGCTGGACCCCCAGCCTGCACACAGCTTCCCATCGTTTGCCTGGTGGTGCTTTAAGGGCACTACAACAGCCCCTTGTAGAGCCTCTCTTTGTGTCTTTGAGCATTGAGAAGGGCTTGTTTTCTGTACTGCAAGTTCTCCTCTAACAGCAACTGTTGCTTCATCTCCAGCCTTCTTATAAGTTCCAAATCTGGTGCATTTTTACTTGACCTTTTTTGTTTAAGAAAAAGAAAGATAAACTGGAAATCAACCATCTGTTTTTTACTATCCAGGTCTTTGGAGAGTTTTGTTAGAATTAGTCTTACTTAGAGAATCAAAGGAGACATAAAACTGTACGTTCATCTTCCTTCCTTTCCCCCGAACAGAACTGCTACCTTTGATAAGTTCCTATTGTTAAATATCCATCCTGGATTCCTGGAAGATCATATTTTATGTCTTTCTGCCTACCTACCTCTTCTTTAAATTTACTTCAGTTCCTTTTTCTGCAAAAAACATCTTCTGTAGCCATCCTGTATGCAGTTCTGGAGCCCCCAACACAAGACATGGAACTGTTAGAGTGAGTCCAGAGAAGGCCACAAAGATGCTCAGAGGGCTGCAGCAGCTCTGCTCTGAGGACAGGCTGAGTGAGTTGGGGCTCTGCAGCCTGGAGAAGAGAAGGCTTCCAGGAGACCTTAGAGTAACCTTCCAGTGTCTGAAGGGGGCCTACAGGAAGTCTGGAGAGGGACTATTGACAGGGTCTTGTAATGACAGGAGGAGAAGTAATGGGTTTAAACTGGCAGAGGGGAGATTGAAACTGGATGTTAGGAGGAAGTTGTTTGCAGTGAGGGTGGTAAGACACTGGCACAGGTTACCCAGGGAGGTTGTAGAGCACAGAATCACCCAATGTGATCTTCAATCACATTCAGTGATTCTGTGCTCCACAACCTCCCTGGATGTGTTGAAAGCCAGATTGCATGAGGTCTTGAGTGACCTGTTCTAGTGGGAGATGTCCCTGCCTATGTTGGGGGTGGGGGAAGGGTTGGAACTGGGTGATCTTTGAGGTGCCTTCCAACCTAAATCATTCTATCATTCTATGATCCATTTGTCTTTCAGCGGACCAATCAATTGTATTACCTGCAGTTTACATTCATGGGGCACAGATGGAGAAATCCAACATCCAAATCAGAAACCCCCATCCTTCCAGTCCAGATGTTGCCTAGTTCTGAAGAGTTTTGCAAAGGACTTACCCTTTAGAAAAATGACACTTGTTTTCAGCCTCTGTGTCTTCCATGAAAGTGTTAAGTCTTTATATGTCTCTGGTTACCAGTTAGTGTTATGGCACATTCTAAGTGAAGGTGAACACAGGATCTGTTCGTGAATGATTGCCTTGTTTCACTTTGCACCATAAAAGGGAGATTGGTTGTAAAGGCTGCATGTATAAAATAGATGGGAAAAATGGGGGCTTCCTTTGCCTTCAGATCTTCTGGCTCAGATGAAAAAGTTATTCTTGTTAAATTTAAGCTGTTCTGCCTGAAGAATTATTACTGTAGTTCTCTGATAGAACAGTGCCAAGTTTCTCCTAGCATTGATAATAATAAACAATGCAAACTTCAGAGAGAATTTCCTGGGTAGCATACCAAATGTTCTAGAAAACCTTCTCGGACAGCAGCTAATACATTTTTAATACAAATAAAGCATAATTCTTTAGTCTCATTTCAGTTTGATCCCTAAGGTAGAAAAAAAGTATACTGACTATGCATAATTTATGTATTTGTTTGAAGTGTTTGCCCAGATACTCCATTCACAAAGTCTCTTTTTGTTAATAGGTTGCCGTGAGATGTAAGAATCACTTAGGGCTGGCGTTGTACAAACAAATGGAACGTGGCATTTGGGTATCATCAGCGAGGTGGTTATGAGTCATCCTAATTCTGCCTTTGTCTGCACTGCCCACCCCATCCATCCTTAGCCGAGTCACAGGACAGGGCCGGCTGTAATGTCAGTGTGTTTTTCCTGGGTTGTAAGTGAAGAGAAAACACAGCAGCACGCAAGGGAAGGGAAGAGAAGCAGCTGGGAGCAGAGGCTGCTGCCCACCCCTTTTGGGGACAGCATGGGTTGGTGTTGGGTTGGCGCGTTCGTGTCACCACCCCAGTCATTACCAGTGACATGTGTGCTTTCCTGTGCAATTCCTAACCATTACACACGATGCAGAGCAAGCATGCAGGAAAATATCCCTCACTAATTTAATTATAATCTGTCCTAAATGACTGTAAATCCAGTGTTACAGGTTACTGCCGGAGGGTCGAGTTGGTGCTGGCTTTTGTCATCTGCAGTTTCTGTGCTGCAGGACAACTGTGGGAGAGATGATTATCGAGGGCTTCCCGAGCCGGTGCTTTGCTTTCCAGGGGTCAGAGGAAGGCAATGAGAGTAAATCAGAGTCTAGTCTGGTAGCTCTCGTTATGTCTTTGTACAGAGGTAGGCATTTGTATGTATGGCTGATGGCTCAGCTGATAATGCTGATGGCATATCACCCCCCAAAATAATTCTGCAGCCGAGATGGCGGCTTGCCCAGAGCAATCCCTGTATCTGATGCTTTGCCTCCTGTGAATCTAAATCAGAAATCTTTGAGTTCATGGGATGGAGATGAGGATGTGTAAGCTTGGGAACCCTTTTACAACACAATTTTACTAGCTTTCAGATGTGTCTTCTCCATCTGAGATTCACTGAAAAGCACACTAATCCCACTGAGGTGATGAATCTGAAAGAAGCTAAATGGTCCCAATCTGAGTGATGTTAAACTTCCTTCTGTTTTAAGTTGAGGGGTGCTTGAAATCAGAGTACCTGAACAAAACCAGCAAAGAAGCTGGGATGCATTTTAAGCCCAGTAAGCTCTCTTGGAGATAGATGAGAGACAAGAATGCCAATCACCATTTTTATTCAATGCCAAAATTTGAAATACGTGTTAAATAAAGACTGCTTACATCTGTTCACAGCACCTCTGAACAGCAAGTTTTCAGAGGCCTGCAAGATGGAGCAGGATTTTTCCTATGAGCTTACAGTGTTTGTTTCACAACTCTGGGAGCGCTGAGGAGCCAGATAAAAGCTGCCTGGCTGATACCATCAGCGAAGTATTTAGCTGCTGATTGTAACTGGACCGTTTCTGCCCATCCAAAATGCGTTGTAGTGCAGTTACTACCAAGAGTGAAGAGACTTTCTGAAGGAAGGTATTGGGCTTGCAGCATCTGTAGTGTATCAAATGAAGCCTAACTGGAGATTTTGGCAAACTGTTCTTTAGGAGAAAAGTGAAATGATGTACCACATTAGAAAGTAGCTTGGTTATTAGAAAGCTCAGTCTTGCTCCTGACAAAATGGATTTTTTCAGCGTAAAATTCATCCTTACTTGCTCCAAGAATATTGCTAAAAGAGATTAACTTTGGATCTCAGTGTATTTTATGGTACATCTCGTGTTATTTTAAGGCTGTAAATATATTAGCTGATCTGTAAGCTCCACTTAAGTTACTGCTTTCTGGGTTTTTGAAGAAATAGGATCCTATTATGCAGGAATCAGGATGATTGAATTAAATCACCCCTTTTGATATTTATTTTCCCGCAGGATCATGCTACCAGATCAATATTTAAAAACAGCTATATGGGAAAGCGTTGATTAGAAAGCAAAGCTCCATAACCCTAACAGCTAAGCTAGTAAATTTCTGTGTGTGTGTGGTTTGTATAGCATTATGCACATGCCTGTGTATTAGAAAGAGTCAATGTAACATTTACTTATTTATTCCTCTCCCCTGCCTACCTTGCCACCTGGCAAACTTTCTTTATCATATCTAGATCCTATCAAAACATCTAACAGAATTCGTAATGCTCTGGTGTAAAACACGGTTAGACTGCATCAGTCACTTTTCAAAGAGGGTTTTTTCTGCATTTTCTGGTCTCATCTGCTGAAAACACATGCCTTTGTATTCTGCTGGGTTTCATGGAACACATGAGCAGACAGAGTTCCCCATCCTGGGTGAACCAGTCTTGTTAAGTACTCTCCCAAAGTGCCTATCAGTCAAATCAAGCTTTAGGTTAACGTTTCAGAATGTTCACTTCTTGCCAGCTCATTACTGGTGATATGGCTAAGCAAACTGTTGCCTTCTGCTATTCCAGATATCTACAAAGATTTATTATAGTTCATCTAATAAGCTTGCCTTCTCCACTAGCACGTGGCCTACCCTGCCTTATGGCTCCTCTTGTCTCTTCTCATCACTTGGGCAGAGAATTCAAGACCAGAAGCGAAGCTGGCTTTTCAGCCTGTCTAGGTAGGGCTGTGTGGTGGTCTCTGTGTTGTGGGTAGCAACACCCATCACTTCTGACTCTGAACTCTCTTGTTAGCCAGACCTGCTCTGCATTACCTCAGGTTGATACCAATACATCTCTGCAGACAGATGGTGGTGGGAGAAAGGAGTGATGCCCGGGCAGGTGGCATCACCTCGATGTGCTGCAGGGCCATATGGCCACTCAGATTTTAGAGAAACTTGTTCTGTGCATGCAGTAGAGCTGGCTGCTACCACACCTGTCTAATAGAGTTGCTGAAAGGCTGTATAAATTCTTGCTGAGCTATGGAGATTATCTCTGTCAGCTGTTCTTGTGTCAGGAGCAATTTTTTTTAATGCTGCAGTTATGTTGTAAGTGCCCAGCCTGTGCCTACCTTTTAGGAAGCACTCACTTCCTTCTTTTACTGCTTGCTTTTCATCTGAGGCATATAACTAGTGTCTTACCCCTGAAAATAAGAAGAGATTTTTTTAATGCCTTCCTTCTCATACCATGTATTAAAGTGTTTGCTGCCTTCCTTAGTGTACACTGCTGCAAATGCAGATGTGTCCTGCCAGTGTGCTGGAGTTACAAGCCAGGCAGCAGAGAACACAGGATGCTGGAGCATCAAGCTTTTGAGCGCTGGTGTTTGCTGCAGTTTGCTCTGGAAAGTCTCTCATCCTCACAGCAGCCATCAGTGCTATGCTCCTCATATGCATGTTGCAGCTGGGGCAGAATTCAAACTGTGCTGGGTCTCAGGCATTTTAGTGAGAATTGCCTGTGCAGCCTGGCGGTGAATGTGTCCCTCCGTGCCAGACTTCAGAGGATTGCCCTTACGGAGCACTGGGTTTTAGCTCACTCCATAAAGCTCAGGCATTTGGCAGAGAAAAGCCTAATGCAGGTTGTTGTGTCATTGGCGGGTGGTGACATCAAAGGACCATGCAGCCTGCCAGTTTTTGAGAACAGAGATAAGAAACTTTCTAGAGGTGGATACCAAAGCTGAGATCATAGCAAAGCAGGAGCTGGGAGCCTGGTGGATGTTCCAGCTGCCTGGCCACAGCGCTGACTATGAGATCGTAAGCAGCATGCATGATCCCTGGACATACAGGCAGGAAAGCACTGGGGTGTGAAAAGAAGTAAAAAAGAAGGAAGTAAATATCTCAAATTAATAGGCAGGCTCTCTGAAAAGGAGATTCAGAGAGTGTGTGAGAAGAGAGGAGACAAAAGACTCTTCCTGAGAGCATTCCTCTGTACACCCACTTGCAGGAAGCATCTTCATTGCTCTGGGTCAGACTAGACTTGTTCAAAGAGCACCTTTTGTTCTAGACATGTTTTAAGTCTTGTTTTAAACCATATTCAGTTGTGTCTTCTTTCTTTTCTTGTACTTTTCCCTGAGATTTTGAGATTCTGGCAATTTTGAAGTTATATCCTGTGTAGGAGAAGGACTTCCTGACCAGAGACAGTGCTTAAAAACCCCCTCCATAGATGGGTCATGCTCTGTAGGAGCACCAGAAAGCTGTAAGAAGCCCATGGAGCGGAGGCATGAAGACTTAGAGCATCCTGAGGAGTTCTGTGCCTTTAAGACTATACCTACTCACAGTGATTGAATAGCATTCACTTTGCCACTGCTGAAATGTAGAACATCCTGAAACAAGCCTACATGTCATGTTAGTTTTTGTATTTCTTTGTGTTTCGAGAGGAAGAAACTGCTGCCACAAACTGAATGTCTCCCAGGCTTTTAAGGCACTTGTGTTCTAAGTGTTTTTTTTCTGCACAATAATTTCCCCGTTTCCTTTAAATATAAGCCCTGCTACTTGTTGAAATGTTTTTGTAAGGAACTGAGTGAGATGTTGGGTCATTCCAACCAAGTGAAAAATAAACAGCTTGACATATGCTCTTCACTGTTGTGTGTAGTGTTATACCAGGTGAAATAGGGAGAGGTTTGAGCTGTACTTTTGTTCCTGCACGAGCTTGAGTAGCTTAGAAGCAGTTGAGAAGAAAATTGCAGGCCACATCCTGCCACTCTTAATTCAGTGGTTTAAAGGAGACGGAGAGAAGACTGTGTCATCTCAGAGCTCTATTGCTGTGAGCTCCCTGCTGCTGGTACCCACCCTGACTCAAGGGTGGAGCTCTTGGTGCACCTGAACTTCATACTTGAGAGGCCTTGACAAGTCCTGCAGCTGGTGCAGATGGCACCCCAGCTGCTGGTGTCCCAAGTTTCCCCTGGACAAGCCCACTTGCCACCCTCAGTAGCCAAGGCTACTTCTTTTTCTTGTCTCCATTAAGGATGCCCAAATGAGAGTGGCAGTGCAGAGCAACTTTCTTGGTGATGCAGGAGGTAGTGGGTGGAGAGGAGGAGGTAGCAGAGTTGTGCAAGGGTGTGCAAAGAAGATATGTGGAACAGTTTGGGAAGAGAGGATGCTGTAGTGTTGGAGGAGACAGAAACAGCTCACTGGGTGGGAAGAGGGAGCGAGGAGGATGTGGCAGGTGGGTGATGGAACAAGGAGGCAACTCAAATGAGAGCGGAGGCAGAAGTGAGGAAACTGAGGATTAGCTGCTGCGTTCTGCCTTAGGCACTGTGAGCACCATGCAAGTTCATAACATTTTGCAAAGCTGCACACATCTGCAAGAACTTAAATGATGCTGAAAATATATAAAACATAAATAAAAATCGAAGTACTTGCTTGAAAGAGAATTACAAATACAAAACTGTATCATAGTTGACAGATTTTTCCTCTTGTGCCAGAAAGCTGTTAATGAACACCACTGGTCTAACACTGGGTTCTTGTACTGCCTGGTACAAGATGCCTAGAGGCCTGAGAGCCCTCCTGGCCCATGGCTGCTGCATTAGATGTGGGGAATTAGTTGTAGCAAAAACTCCTGCAGCAGTTTCAATCGATCAGTTCACACCAACCTCCTTTAAAATGAGGTAAAAAGAATGGCAAGCACAGTAGGTTGGAGTCTGACGCTTCACAGCAGGAAATTAATTTAAAAGAAAAAAAAGAAAGCCTGCCCAACAAAAAATTGTTTTCACTGGCTTTGTGATTTAATTGTGAACTGAGGTGTGGTAGTCATTGGGGAAGTGGCTGTGTAACTTAATTGACATTTCTGCATCCTTTGTGTTTGTGACTCATAGATGCTGGCTTGAGTCATGTTGTACTGGCGGGCTGGAGGGAGCCACTGCTTTTGTGGGGAAGTGAGGTGAGGGCAGTGCTGGGACAGGAAAAAAAAAAAGAATTTTTCATGCAGAATGGATAAAAGATGTCAAGCTGAGGCAACTCCTTTTCTTCATTTTAAAGGGGCGATTGTTGGGACCTGTCTTACCAACATCCTCTGTGTTGGTTGGAAGATGAGGGAAAGGCTGGAAATCTTTGCTGCATTCTAGGCAAGCGTAGCTGGAGCAATTAAATTACAAAGCTCTGTGAAATACTGGGGTTCCAGATACCCATCTGAGCTGTTGCCTTCTACCTTTTACAGTTTGCTGAGCATATTTTCTTGTTTAGCCACCAGATTTCATTATTTTA
>VWYK01100145.1:99038-147991 GCA_013399775.1 Semnornis frantzii
AAACCACCAGAAAATCCCCAAACAAACAAAACCAAATAAATAAAAGAACAGTAAACACCATAGAGGGTACAGGCCAGTCCTTATTTCCCAAAACAAAATTGGCAAGTATCTTAAATAATGGAACATGTTCACATAGATTGTGAGCTATTCCTTCAATACCTCTGAAGAGGCAAAAGGTTAAAAAATACTGCATTATTGGTTCTAAACTCCTTGGCTGTGTCACAAGTAAGTGACTGAAGTGATGGTTTTAATTTGGAAGTTGTGAAGCTCAACAGTGTTCATTTTTCTTGCCCCCTTCCCCTCCTCTCCCTAGTGCTGGGTCTCATGTGGACATGGGTGATTGCTGGGTGATAAAAGTAGTCCAGCAGGATACCAGTTTTTGGTCTGGCAATGCAGGCCATTACACTGTCAAAACTAGATCCTCTCTCAAAGCTTTTTTCCTCTCCTCTTGTCCAAATGACACTAAAATTAATGAATGCAAAAAATATGAATAGCAACGAGATGCCAAGGCCCAAGTCCATCACTGCTGAGAGGGATCCATCTTCACTGATTTCAGTGGCAGCTCCAGATGTGTTCTTGTATCAGTAAAGGCTGAACTGGCCTAAGTTCTGTCTATCACAGAATCACAGAAACAGTCCAGTTGGAAAAGCCCCTCGGGATCACCAAATCCAACTAATATCCCTACTCTGCAAGGTGCACCCTAAACCATNAGCAAAGAGCTCTGCCCTCAGCCTCATCATCTTCAAACTAACCATCCCCAGCTCCTTCAGCTGCTCCTTTTAAGTTTTATTCTCCAGGCCCTATCACAGCAGTTTTCCTCTATGAGACCAGTAGATGGAGAAAAATAAGCTTCCTTTTTTCCTTTATTTTAGGCTTTGCTGGGCTGCTAATGTTTTAATTAATTCAGAGGATGCTTTCTTTTGGTTTAACCTTCCGTACTTTATTTTATTACTCCACGTGTCTTTGGCATTTGGTGAAGAGCCACTGTAAATGTGAGAGCTAAGCGGCTTGTTAGATAACATCTTTTTTTTTTTCTCTTTAGAAGATTAAACTGAGACTGTTCTGCCTGATGCCAGAATAGATGTAACCAATCCTGTATCCTTTGCATGTAGGTCAGTCAGAGGGACAATCCAGCACTGGATCCCATTATCCATGGGTTGAAGGGCGTCGTACATCATGGTAAGTAGCCGCTTAAACTTTCTTCTTGCTGGGAAGGGGAGAAGGACAGGAATATTGTCCTGAAGGGAGCAGGTCACCCTTGGAAGGACATGGTAGGCCTGCACATTCCTCATTCACTGATGTTTAAGGGCATCACAGCCATTATTTGATTGGTAAAGATCGGAGCCATTTGTTACCTGAAAATGGTTTGGGGTTAACAGTAAACAATTTGTTTCTTTTCAGTCAGTGCACAAGAACGCGTAAGTTATCAATCAAACCCCACCACAATGTATCATTCATATTAGTACTTCAAAGGCAGCATTGATGCTCCACTCCTGCTATTTGTCTTCTGTTTGCTCTAAAAATACTCCTCTCAGAAGTTTCTATTTGTTTATAAATTATTTGTCTTTAGAATTTAGGGAGCCGATAACGAAAGAGAAAGTTAACTAGCTATGAAAACTAATTAAACTTTGCAGCAGATGAACATCTTTCTAGTGCTGACATAAATATGATCATTTGGCTGTTCTGATGCATACAAACCTAATATCCTTGAACTTATAGCAGGCACTGAAATAAATATTAATATATTTTATATTTCTGTAACCAGTTTTTTTCCTTAGGAATTTTCCCGAAACCTTATCAAAGGTAATGCATCATTAGCGATGACATCAAGATGCTCCAGTTCCCAAAGTACTCTTGTCAGGTTTTAATATGATGATTTGTAAAGTTTTAATAGTCTCATTGTAATTCAAAAGGCAGCTGCTGGAATGGTGCTAGGTACTGTAATAAATCTCCGTCCCATCTATAGTGCTGTGATAAAACATCTCTGCACCTTTTCTGAGGATTGCCTTTAGACATTAGCTGGTGCTGCAGAGCTTAACAAACTTTTTTTTTTTTTTCTCTTGACTGCAAACTTAAAACTAGTTGACAGTGTTAGATTAAAACAAATAGGATTTTGGATTAATTGCTCTGCTTTCAGAGCCATTTAACGTTGCGACTGGGAACACTAATAAATCCAAAGAAAGTGAAAAATAGGAGTTAAATAATAACATACCATAAAGTCCTTAATTTAAAGAATTTTCCATGGGTTTTGCTGTTTATAAATTGCAGTGTGCTGCTGTGAAATAAAAACACCACACTGAGCTGAAAAACTGGGTTGTTTTCCACAAAAATAGATGTTATTATCTAGCTCCCACTGGGTTACAAAAGAGGCTAGCAAAAATAAAGAAAGGACGAGTTGGGCTGCAAAGATTTTTCAGTGGCTGCGTAGCCTGACATTCAAGTCAAGCTGCCATTTAGCTGGACCAGGATCTCCTTTTAGCTTTGTTTTCCATCTACCTTCTATTTCAAGACTTTCACCCCCTTGCAAACACCAACTGTGTTTTAGCCATCTGAGCTTTTACTCTGCTCTCTCTTTTGCTCCTCACCACTGCAACCAAAGCAGCAACCGGTGCATAATCACACTGGAGTCTCGTAAGAGTTCTCCTAAGAGTATTATTCCATCCCCAAAAATAATTGTTTGGGGAGGATGTGCCATGATCCCGAGGTCGTGATTCTCCAACCACATAAAGATTAGTCCTTCTCAGTGCTGCCTACCCACAGCAAAGTCTGGGTGGATAAAAGGTGTTTATTTTTGTTTCGCTCACAATGCCAGAAGGCTGCTGGTGTTTCAAGTAAAGGAAATCTCTTGATATATTTCAATAGCTTGTTTCCTTTTCAAAACATTCAGGGAGGGGGAAAAAAAAAAAAAGGAAAATCTTGCTTTCCTTCCTGTTTCAAAGGTTCTGATTAAAGTTCTTTTGGTGGCTAGAGTTAGGGAATTTCCTTCTACAAAGTAATTGCTCAAAGAAACTGTTCTCTGTAACTTAAATATTGATGGAAGGCTTCAGTGAAGAATATTCATATCATTTTTCTCTTTTAAACTTATTATATAGACTAATAGTAAGGATGTGAGCTTTTATTCCAGGCACACTCATTTCTTTTTCTTGATGTAATTTGCTTACATCTTGTGTGAGCACATTTTTATGAATTTCTCTGGAAAGGTTCTTCCTGCCTTCCATTTGGCTGCATTTTACTGGGACCCTAAGGCAACGTGGACTTTTCGGCTGGAATACAGTGGAAAACTCTTGTGGTTTTTGGCTGGAGCAGTTGGATCAAGCAGGGAACTGACAAAAGGAACTGGAGAAGGGCAAAATTTGAAACCTTAAGTTTCATTGCCTTTTGTAACATTTCCATGCCCACGTTGTTATGAGGTGGCTGTCACAATACAGGGCCACATGCCTACAATTCAGAAATCAAGAGCACATATGAACATTTAGATGATGGCCTTGCATTTAAATTAGAGCGTATTCATACATCCTCTGCTGACTGGAGTGTTAAAAATTATGCAAAATCAATAATTGATATTAATTTTGATATCCAGGTGAAGATTGTTAATAACTATGAAAATTGTTTATTAACATTAAATCTCACCAGAAAAATTCATATTATATTATGTTATGTTAGTGCTGGTTTGAGGCTAACTGGAATATTTTTGAAACATCATTGCATTGCATTGCATTGCATTACTAGTAGTATATATATTGTATTATTTACAATAATACAATATATATACACAGGGAACAGGCAACCTAGAGCACTTCAAAAATAACTAGCAAATACAAACATTAAACTTAAAACTGGAAAGAGGTTCTTGGTTTCAGTTATAGTACTTGTGCACCAGGGGACTCGAGAGGCTCCTTTCTGCTGCTAAGGCAGAAGGCACAATAGAATCCAGTTACAGTATTTCTTACAAAGAGGCTTTGACTATTGACTCACAAAATAGTATCAGACAGTACCTAACTACTTGAAGGGAGTTCTGTCAGTGTCTTGAAAGTCATTGCAGGCAAAGCAGAGCATAATGTGGCAGGGCAGAGCAGGCAAAAGCGAAAAGCAAAGCAGGCATGTGGCAAAAGCCTGTTTATTGTCTGTCTGAATGTCATGGCCCCTTTGGCCACGGAGATTCACCAGTCAGAATGGCACTTTGCCAAACCTGACCATATTGGATGAAGTCAGGAGCTTGCTTTCCCATATTTGAGAGGAACAAGTGTGGACAAGTCATGGACCCTCAAAGTGGGTGTCTCCAAACCTTTTCTCTTCTCTCTGTGCTCTGCTTTCCCCCCTCCTCCCCTCCCCCCAGCAGAGCGAAGGGGACTATGGGATCATACCTGGGCGAGCTAGGACATGGAGACATCACCAGCCCCTCAGCTTTGCTTCTCCCATGTGCCTCAATTCACCTATTTAAATAAGATTTCCTTTGTTGGGCCTTCCAACCTGCAGAGCATCCTTCCTGAGTTATGCTGAACAGTCACTGCTTATTCACAGTCATTCTGTTTTCAAGGAGGAAATCACACACCCTTAAAAACACTCAGCAACATCCTCATGTCTTCATTTGCCTCGTGGTGGTACTAGAAGGCCTAGTCTATATGGGGACTGCACTCTGCATATTTTCAAAAGCTCCTGGTCAAAGCTGTACACAGACCAATGTGATCCAAGCAATGCCCATTTATTGAACATGATCATGCACTTCTGTACTTTCTAACAGACTCTGCAGGTTAATGTTAAGCAATTGGTCTAAATCGTTAAGGCATGAACTGTGTGGCAATAGGCAATTGGTGTAAATCATTAGGGCACAAGCTCTTGGGGCATTTAGCAATTGGTTCATCATTATCTGTTCAAACGGTTCACAAGAGTCTTTGTTTTTGCTTTGATCACCCTGTTGTTGTCCAGTTCTTCTGTGGGCTGCTGCAGCTATGTGTCCTTGCCCTTCAAATGAACCTTCGTGCAGGCTGTGAAACTCTTCAGTTCACAATTAGAAGTTAGCACAGGTTGGATTGCTCACATTTAATACAAAGTATTCCCTACACTGCACCACAGGGTGTAGGGTACCCATACTTGCCTGTCCCCACAGCGGTGACAGAGCCAATGACCCCCAGTTGGATGTGGGGCTAGTACTGAGAAGCTGCGAGGTGGATTTTCATTTTTCTTGCATGGCTTTTCATTTTTCCTCTGAAACTCTTGTATTCCTACAGTGTCCTTCCAGGGGTAAGTGAACAATTCAGTGTCAGAAGGACTTTCTGTGGAAGCAAAAGCAATTTTTTTCTTGAGATTTCGTCAGGGATTCGAATTACTTACTAATTTGATGGAACATAAATAATTATGCCCTTCACAGTGTCACCAGCTTAGTAACGATGATAGAGAAGTGCGCACATAAAAATCAATACAGGCTTAGTCGCTGCTCATAGTTTGCTTTATTTCTTCTTCTTCAGGCATAATTTTGTGGAATCTTAATGCCACGTTAAGCTCAATTTTACATGAGCATCCATTTAAAGTTTCTTAGCTGGAGGGAAAACCACCAAACCACCTAAAATGTTTGGATGTATGCTAATGCTTTCGGGTTTGCCCCTCGTCTCCCTGCCGAACAGTACGTTCCCATCACATCAGCGGTCCCCAGCTCCCGCATCCACCCTCACAAAGCATTGTAAAGGCACACGAGCACCGAGGAGGCTCTGTTCAGAGCTGTCAGAAACCTGTTGCTGATTTTAAAATTGCTTTCGGTTTTGTGCTCTGCCAAGGATTTGTCACACCTCCCGCTAGCGAGGTGCCTGCTATTCTCACTCCTGCTTTCCCTGCTGCAAAGCGCACCCTGAGTTCACGTCTGCCACGGGGCCCGCCGGGGACTGACAGCTGGGAGCGTGCAGCCTTCTCCGTGCAGAAGGGATGGAGCATGGGCAGGCGTGACAGGAATTTTCTCCTGCTGACTTGCTAGCATCTTTCAGCTCTGACTGCTGCAGGTCTTTTTTAGCTTCCCTTCTCATCACAAAAGCTGATGGGAAAGATCTCCATCAGTGCTGGTTCTGGTGGGGTGATGCATGTCCTTAGTTGAAGTTGGCTCATTAGGTAAAGACATAAAATAACTGGCACCTGGCTGCACTTGTACTACACATGGGACAGTCTTGGTGCTGCAGATCAGACTGCCTCTGTTTTGCTGCTGACGTGGTCGGCTGTGTTCCCTGAGCCCCTCTCTGCTCCTTGTCCTTCTTCATAATGCTCAGGAGCACAGGGCAGGACAGAGCTGCTATTGTGCAAGGGTGGAAGAGGCTCCCAAAGTCCTCAGGGAGACTAATTGTGCCCTTGTGGCAACAGGGGAATGCCAAATACCAGGTTATGTCTTATGCGGTTGATTCGCATTAAAATGGCTACTGAAGCTTTTGTCTGCTGCCTGCTTCAGTAGGATCTCAGAGAAACACCTAGCAGGATAGAGTTGTAGCACAGAAACACTGCTTTTTCCTACTTCTGCTGTCTTTGGTTTGCCCTTTTTGGTACCATTTTGTATGTAAGCCTCTTAGCAATGCTTTTACCTTGTTCTTACCAACTGCCTGAAAAGCATTAAAATGAGTCACCTGTCCTGATGTCGGTTCTGAGGGCAGTGCCCAGAGCTGGCTGCTATGCAGCATTTGCCTTCTCTGAGCCAGGGCACAGATGCTCTGCACAGTCCTGTTGCACCACTGGTTGACAGAAGGAGCAGCAGCTCACCCTACCCCTAGACCCTGGGAAAATCTTTCATGGTGATGGAAACCATATTTTGTCACTCTGTCTTGTTCTCTGCCTCTGTCACCAAGAATCTACGTGGATCAGCAGAAGATTATTAGCAGAGCACAAATAAATTACTGCAGCAGAAAAGCCTCTATTAATGTCAAAAAATGGGCTCTTATTCCCTTCCTTGTCAAAAGTGAGCACTGAAAATCAAAGTGCAGCTGGATCAAAAGCTTAGGTACAAAGTGAATTGATGGCATCTGTTGTTTGTTTGCAAACATAGGGTGAGAGGAAGAGAGGAGCCTTTGTTTATTTAAAAGGGGGGCTGGATAAAAAATATTTTTTTCTTCTTCCTTTATATTATTAAGATGCCATAACTTAAGCTCAGTATGGAACAGAGTGTTATCTTAGGTCTCTCTTGAGATGGGCAAGCTGGTGGTGACCAGCAAAGTTTCAGGGGCCTGTAGCATGGTAGAATGGAAACAGAAATTCTGCTTTAATAATGAAAAAGGATAGAAGACAAATATGTTGCACATCTCTCTAGATGTTCTAGGCAAAAAAAAAAAAAAAANTGAATAACCTGTTAAAATAAACCAGCACTAAAAATGAAGCAATCTAGACAGTGTTAGTTACCCTGTGGATCTATCACTCCAGCAGGCATAATAACAAGAAAACACCATTAGCAGCATGACAGGGTTTTTGCTTTTGTTTTTAACTTTAACCATAACACCACCTGACAAACTGTTTGCTTTCTACACCAAATATCCAGGGGTTGCAGAGAAGAAAGGTGGGGGAGAGGGGAGAGAGGTGAGATGTGATACCGTGGGACCACATCCAAAGTAAAACTTTGAAGAAAGAAGCAGCCCAATTTGGAACAAGGAAGACCATCAAAGGGAGAGCAGCACGATGTGTTAAACTGGGAGGGAAATGTGGAGGAGCATTTCTTTTTCCTCAGGGATGATCTGGATATATTCTTTTGTTTTCCGATCTGTTCTTGTGTTCACAGTCAGAGTAGCCATGTGAAAGAGGCCAGGACACGATTGCTGTGGAGCAAAGGGGAGGAGGAGGGAAGTGGGAAATGAAGATGAGAGCAGAGGTGATAAGTTCACACTTTTATATAGGGCAGCTCCGCGCATAGCTGCAGGGGTCTGTAGCATTTAAAAGAACAAATGATGGAAGTGTTGGAAATCTCTGGTCCTTCACCTGTCTGCTCTGCAGAAAGCAGTGCTGGTCACGGCTGACTAAAGACCACTGAGCTGGCATAGAATTAATATACTGAACACAGAAAGTAATTCAAACTATCAAAAAGAAGATTGCAGTTGTTTAAAGTTAAAAATTTAGGTTAATGCTGAAAGTGAATAAAACACTTGAAAAGAAGAGGAGCTGAGTGCTTTGCTGCTGGGTTCTGAGGATATTTGCTGAGAAGAGAAGGGTGATGAAGTCTCAGAACATGCAGTTTTGCTCTGGCTCCACTACAGCAGCTGTGAGCAACCCATGCTCCTCTGGCCACTTCTGCCTTACTTCTCCCCAGCTCTACCAGAGTGTAGCTTGCTCCAGGGATGCTGTTCTCCTCTAAACATCTTGTCATAATTTCCTTTTCCTCCTATCACTGGAGCCCATTCTCTATTTCTTAGTTTCTATGTCCCTCCAACCTTGGCTCTGTGTGTACTTCTGCCTCAGGGTAGGTTTTGTGAAACCTGGAGTATCCTTATCCCAGCCTAGAATAGCAACAACTTCTCTGCCACGTTCTGCATCAACAATGATAAGGAGTAAAAGTTCAGAATTTTATTTTACTTCTTTAAAGAGTTAAGGCCTGTTGTCCCCAGCTAAACCTTTCCCTCCTAAGCTATTTCAAGAGGAGTGACAATAATTAATCCTGAGACCAGCACCAGGCATGGAAATATTAAAAATTCCCACCCCACCCCTCACAGGAAACCTACCTTTTTAATTTTTTTTTCCTCCTCTTTTTGGTACCACCTACTGGTTGTCTCATATTAAATTAGTCTGCAGATTTTTGTTATTATCTCATTCCCTTCCTCCCCACCATGCTGTACTTTCTCTGTCCTTACAGTACCTTAATATTGTTCAGCAGAGGCTCTGTTTTTTATTTAAAAAAAAAAAAAAAAATTACACAATAAATGACAAGAATTACCCTGGATCTAGAGGACTGACAGAAACTGCTCTTCATGCTGTATTTACACAGCAAGTACTCATCTGCTGACCTTTTCAGTTAAAGTAACATATAATGTTTGTAATCTCATCTTTAAAGTCAGCATTGTAAGCCTGGGCTCTGGCTCTCATGTGCAGCCTGCTTTATCTGGGGAGTTCTGGCTCAGTGGGTGTGTGGCATGGTGTCCTTTTGATTATTTTTGTGTGTTTGATTTTTAAATGTTTGAATGCAGCAGCTTTAGAATGACTTGGCTCATTGCGAACATGAAATTGGCAGCGAGACTGTTTAACGAATTTGGGAGACTTTCAAAGCTCTTCGTATTGGTATTGCAGATTTCAGTTATTCAAAGTGTAGCTGGGTAACGTTTCCACCTATCAGGCACTGCACATACGTTAATTTTGGAAATAAGCTCATTTTGAGATATTGTTTTCAATGCAGCCAAGTTCCTGTTTTCTTACAGACAAACATGATGAAAGTCCCAAAGCATTCTACGAGATATAAATGGACTTGGCATTGTAGTTCTTTTCTTGTGATCTCCAATCCAAGCTTCTGTTAGATTTAAAGAGAATTTTGATCACAGATAGTTGTGTGCTGTTTACCTGAGTATCTCAAGAAGCCTCTTAATCTGTAGCGATTTGGTTAAAATTCTTCAGATCTGCCTTTATCCAGCATTTTACAGAGTGTGTTTTTGGCCGATCAGTCCTTAAGCACAATGTGTTCAACTGATGGCTCTTGCAATACTTATAGAATCATAGAATGATGAGGTTGGAAGGGACCTCAAGCATCATCCAGTTACAACCCACTGCCATAGGCAGGGACACCTCCCACTAGTACAGGTCACTCAAGGTCTCGTCCAACCTGGCCTTGAACACCTCCAGGGAGGGAGCAGCCTCCCTGGGCAACCTGTGCCAGTGTCTCACCACCCTCACTGCAATGAACTTCTTAACATCCAGTTTCAATCTTCCCTCTGCCAGTTTAAACCCATTACCCCTTGTCAATAGTCCCTCCCCAGCCTTCCTGTAGGCCCCCTTCAGATACTGGAAGGCCACTGTAAGATCTCCTGGAAACCTTCTCTTCTCCAGGCTGAAGAGCCCCAAATCTTGTAGCCCGTCCTCATAGCAGAGCTGCTGCAGGCTCCTGAGTATCTTTGTGACCCTTCTCTGGACCCACTCCCACAGTTCCATGTCCTTCCTGTGCTGGGACCTCCAGAACTGCACACAGAACTCCAGATGGGGTCTGACAAGAGCAAAGTAAAGGGACAGAATCACATCCCTTGCCCTTGCCACTTGGTGGCATCAGCTTGTGAAAACTACGGTAGCTGGTGGACACCCTACTGGTATCTGGTTAAAGATCTTTTTTTTTCCCCTGCTTGGAAAACTGTTATGCACAATTCAGTATTAGTTTACAAGTAGTGGTGATGCCTTGTCAAATAAAGAGCGTAAATAGGCCAACTTTCTAAAGCTAACCTGCAACTACTGTGCCTTTGGGCTGTATGGAAAATGCCCCTTGGTCCCACACAAAACAGTGGGGAGATAAACCAGGCCAAAGAATATACAGGCCGTCACTTTTCGTGTTGCTGTTAGGGCAGAAAGACCGTGAGGTAGACCTCAGAAGGTCAGATATGGAACAGCTGGCTCTGCTAATTGTCTTTTTATGAATGTAAGAGTTAAAACACAATATTGTCCTTTTATGGCATGGAACACTCAGTAGCTTAAATGTCACATTCGTTGTCTTTAATTGCCAGCAATGAGTCTGTAGTACTTGCTAATTTTTCCTTTGGAAATATTAGAGTGAAGGCTTTCTTAAGAGCCTTGGTGCTGTAAACAAAGTATTATGGTTTGTTAACTGTCAATACAATTGGCTGCACTGCATTTAGTGGAGCACCTCTAGATATTTTGAGCACTGCTCTTCCCTGCATTGCCACAACAGTACCTTTGTTGCTGCTTTCCCAGAGCAATGTTCTCTACTTTGAGGTCCTATCACTAGGGTCACGATCTCTGGCATTCTGATTTCCTGGTGGTTTATTTTAAAGCTTGGGTGCCGTCTGCATTTGTGTGCTGAGGTAGTAGTAGGATAGGGAGCAGCAAAAGAGGCTGCTTTGGTGTGAGCTTTGGTTTCTGCGTAAGAATGAGTAGGTGCCTCATGGATCTATTTTGCAGCACTTATTGTAGTGCTTCACAGGTATTTGCAGGTGGAAACATGTTTTCATTAGTGTATTTTGCTACTTTGACCAGTTATTTCCTGTCAGGAAATCCCGTCTTGTAGATTGTGTAATTCCCAGCCTTGTCCACTTTCTCCCTTCTACAAACTCCTTACCCTGCTCAGTCTATTCCCACCCTTTTGAGCACAGTTCATGCCCGTTCAATGCACTGAGAATGGAAAATAAGAGCTGGTTATAAAAGACAGTGAAGTCAAGAGTTTGATATTATTTCCAAGCTTGTTCTCTCTCATTTGGTAGGAATTATATATACACACATATGAGTGTATGTATATGTACATAAAATATTTCTGCCATATTTAGCGAAAGCTGTTGCTTTAGCTCACAATTACCCTCCTTACAGTTTTACCACAACAATAACTGATTTCAAATTGAAATTTCAAAGGCAACATGGCTTCCAAATCCCTTTTTTCAGAAACATCTCAAGCTCTTATGAAGACAATGTCATGGCATGTACTGTTTCAGATACCCCAGAAAGCATGGGACATAGACTCCCACATTCCTAATTACCTTTCTATTTAAGATTCACATGATCTGTTCTGTGACTCTGGTTTCTAGAACTCTGGGTGATGAATGGCCTGAGCAGCCCTGAGGAAAAGGCCCTGGGGGTCTGGGGTGATGAAAAGCTCAACATGAGCCTGCAGTGTGAGTGCAGCCCAGACAGCAACTGAGTCCTGGGCTGCAGCAAGAGCAGTGTGGCTAGCAGGGCAAGGGAGGGGATTCTGCCCCTTTGCTCTGCTCTCCTCAGGCCCCATCTGGAGTCCTGTGTGCAGCTCTGGAGCCCCCAGCACAAGGAGAACATGGAAGTGTTGGATTCAGTCCAGAGGAGACCACAAAGATGCTCTGAGGGCTTCAGCAACTCTGCTCTGAGGACAGGCTGAGGAGAGTTGGAGCTCTGCAGCCTGGAGAAGAGAAGGCTTCCAGGACACCTTAGAGTAGCCTTCCAGTGTCTGAAGGGGACCTACAGGAAGGCTGGGGAGAGACTATTGACAAGATCTTGTAAAGACAGCACAAGGGGCAGTGGGTTTAAACTGGCAGAGGGGAGATTGAAACTGATGTTAGGAGGAAGTTCTTTGCAGTGAGGGTGGTGAGGCACTGGCATAGGGTTGCCCAGGGAGGTTGTGGCTGCTCCCTCCCTGGAGGTGTTCAAGGCCAGGTTGGATGAGGCCTTGAGTGACCTGTACTAGTGGGAGGTGTCCCTGCTTATGGCAGGGGGTTGGGACTAGATGATCTTTGAGGTCCCTTCCAACCTTACCATTCTATGATTCTATGAACTCTGCACCATGCATCTAGATGGAACCAATACAAATGAATGGTCTCTTCTCAAAAGTGTTATGCTGTTAAAGCATAATCAATTGATCTTAATCTATCTTAGGAGTCACTTTAATCCAATTACATGTATTTTTTTTTTAATTTTTAATCTTTGGGATTCATTAATGAAAACTTAGAGCATTGCTTGTAGCCATGAAAAATCAACTCGAGTACACCCTGCCCTACTTTAACTATGTGTTAGCAAAGCTACTTTTTCCTCAAGAAACACACTCTTTTCTCAGAGCTGACTATGACTTTCCAAATGCTCAGGAAAAAAAGCCGCCCTAATTGATAACCAAAATTTAATCATAGCTGGATACTTCCAGTTTGCATTCAAATAAGGTATTTCTCTGTCTAAATAAGCTACCCTTGGTTGATTATTCATATTGTAGTTCAAAATGTTTAAAAATGAAAGACAGAGTTGGATGAAATGTAGACTACTTAATACAGTGTGTATTTAATATAAAAGTCATGCATTATTCATGCTTGCAATTTGAATAACTTTGAATTTAGCATCCCTGTTCTTCATCTTTTCCTTTGATGAACAATTAATTATTAAAATACAATATTGTCAGCATATGGCCCAAAAATCCTTGAAAGTGTAAAATGAGCTTCGTTCTCCTGCCATCCTTTGATAAAGGGACACTCCAGACTCTGTTTCTCATGGAATGTTTATCCAGCATCTCAAGTGATTCCATCATTCTAAATAAAATGTTATAAAAGTTTAAAAAGAGTTAAGTTGTTAATTTGAACTGAAACAGTTTTTTCTCAACACCGGAGGAAAGCTCTCTTCAAAACGTGCCTCTGCCTCCCATTTATTCCATGTGTAAGTCATTGGCTGTTAACGCAAAGAGGATATTTGCAAGTTCAAATACTTCTTCAGCTTTGTAGCAGTCCACTGTGTGCTCAGCTTCCATATGGAGAGAGGCAGTTTCTTAAATAGAATCCCCCTTGTCATTTTGCTGCGAGGATGTGTGTGTGTGCTGCATTTGCAAATCCAATCCTGTGCCTGAGTTTGCAGGTTTTCTAAACATTTTTTCCTGCATAAAAATAAGCCAATCAAATTAAATACGACCTTTTGCTGTGATTATGACTTCTTGATTAGAATCTCTTTGAACTTTGGCCAATCATATATATTTTACTATTTATTATCTAAGCATGCTTTATTTATTCCCCCACCCCAAGATAGGTTGTGAAGAGGAAAAAAAGTGGTTTATTATTTGTTTCCTTTTTGGAGATGCAAAGGAGGTGACATCTGCACAGATTAGAAGGAAAGAAATTGTAAATTAAGAGGTTGCAGTGTTCTGTTACAGTGTGTACTTTGGCTTTATTCTAATTACTCACCTTTTGGAATGCTAAAGGCTATGAAAACGCACACTTGTTGACATGGTTCAGAAGAAAAGAGGATGTCTGAAGTGCATCAGGTATTTGCACCTCGCAGCAGCAGTGGAAGGAAAAAAAAATCCCCCTGATTCTCTGACTGCTGCTCACAGAGGTATAGGCAACTCTTGATTTGATCAAGACTTCTAGGAAACTGTGGGATGCTGTGAAATTTAATTCTGCAGACTTCATCCCTTTTCTTTTCCTTCTGACTTTGGAAGATGTGTGTGTCAATCACCAGCCTACCTGCCTCTCCACTCTGCTGCAGGGGGAGTGGGCTTGCTCAGCAGCTCTGATGAGATGGGGAGAAGAGTGCTACACAAATGTGAATTCTTGTTTGAGGCACGAAGAATGTAGAAAGTGAGGAATAGAGATGTATGGGAGAGCCTTGCATGTCAGCATGCCCTGAGGCAGTGAACACCTTTGCACAGGCTAAGAAGAAGCTCTGGCCTGTGAGTCAACATAAATTGCAGAGGATAAATGCTGAGGGATGGCAGGGAAATTGTCTCGCCTGCAGCTCTTCCCTCCTTTCATTTATTTATTTTTCTTCACAGTGTTAAATATTACCAGCTTATCACTGTTGTTTGAAGCTAAATGCTTTCAGTTCTTAGGTTTGGATTTCAGACTGTCCAAGGAGCTTCTCAGAGGAAAAAATTTATCCCCAAACTGTTGGACCCTGAAGGGAAGTTGTAGCCAGGTGGGGTTGATCTCTTCTCCTAGGCACCCAGCAACAGAATGAGGGGACACAGTCTCAAGTTGTGCCAGGGGAGGTCTAGGCTGGATGTTAAGAGGAAGGTCTTGACAGAGAGAGTGATTGGCATTGGAGTGGGCTGCCCAGGGAGGTGGTGGAGTCGCTGTCTCTAGAGGTGTTCAAGAAAAGCCTGGATGGGGCACTTAGTGCCGTGGTCTAGTTGATTGGCTAGGGCTGGCTGTTAGGTTGGACTGGATCATAGAATCACAGAATCAGTCAGGGTTGGAAGGG
Source organism: Semnornis frantzii (assembly GCA_013399775.1). Classification (NCBI taxonomy): domain Eukaryota; kingdom Metazoa; phylum Chordata; class Aves; order Piciformes; family Ramphastidae; genus Semnornis; species Semnornis frantzii. Next base: position 113,832 of record VWYK01100145.1, read on the forward strand.
ACCACAAGGATCATCTAGTTCCAACCCCCCTGCCATGGGCAGGGACATCCTACCCTAGATCAAGCTGGCCTTAAACACCTCCAGGGATAGGGCCTCAACCACCTCCCTGGGCAACCCATTCCAGGGTCTCACCACTCTGATGGTGAAGAATTTCCTCCTCACATCCAGTATGAATCTACCTCAGTAATGCCTGGCCAGATGCAGGCAGTCCTAAATGAGCATTGTCTGGATGCTACTTCAAGCGGCACATTGAACTTCAGAAGTGCCTTTCAGCAGTGCTCCTCAGCTCACCACTCTGGCAGTTCCCAGAGAAGTTTATCTGCCTACTCCATCTCAGCAGCGCACAAGAGCCCATCCTCGCATCCCTTTGCCACACTGGTGGGAATGGGATGGGTACATTATGCAATGTATGTTGGTCAGGGAGCAGCAGGCTGGGTCTTGGCAGACCTCATCTGCCATCAAGCTGAAGAGCCATTTGCTGAGCGCTAAAACCACTGAAGATGATGTTATTTCCATGCTAGCATAAGCCCATGGGACAGCAAGGGCTTTTCACACCTTCAGACATTCAGAGGAGGAGTGTTCCTGTTGGGTGTAGGATTGACTAACGTTTTGGCTGCTCTTTTAACAATCAGCTCGTACAGCTCTTCCCGATCAGGAGCTTTCCTCTTTCGTTATACATATATACTATAAAATATGTTGTTGCCATTACACCTTGTTAGGCTGCCTATCAATGTGATGTCTGTTTTAAAGACATGGTAAAAAAAAAAAAATAAATGTGTAATTCTACTTGTCAATCTTCCCTGCAGAGAAGGAGACCTTTCTGGATCCCTTTGTGCTGAGGGACCTTCTGCCGACTTCACTGGGGAGTTACTACCGCTACGCAGGTTCTCTGACAACTCCTCCCTGTAGCGAGATCGTGGAGTGGATCGTTTTTCGGAAGCCTGTTCCTATTTCTTACCATCAGGTGTGTTTATTTTGCTAGCAAAGTCCATCCCTTGATTTGCCCTCTTAAAGACAGTGTGTTCAAAACCTGGCATTTTAATTTTAAGAGCAAAAAATAATGTTTCTGTTGACGAAAAAGGAAGTGTCGGTGGGGTTTGTTTTTTTTTTTACTCTGTCTCTTAAGTAATATTGTTTCTGAACATGAGCCATCAGTCCTAAGAAGACAGTATAACATGAAACGCATTTTCCTTTCCATGATTTATTAGGTATTGTTTTAGTTAAGATTAAATTAAACTGTGATGTAAATATTTACATGGAGTTCTTTTTTATTCTTTTTAATTGAAACTTTCCTTTCAAAGTAAAGTGAGTGATTTCAGTTCTGCTCAGATTTAGTAATTTGAACTAATTACATTAGAAAAGACATCTTTCCATTAATTCTCCATGCTTAACTGTTTTTATAACACAGTAAAGCTGCCATTATGTGCTCAAAGAGCTGGTGCACAAATCTTTGAAATTAGCACACGGCAGCTTTTAATGCAAATAGACGCAATGCCTGGGATTTGTCTGGAGAGGAACACTCCCAATAAAGTAATGGCTAGATGGAGTCAGATGTTTCCCAGCTAAGTGTACTTTGACATTGGAAGACTGTTGTCTTTAGAAAGCTATCCTGCTGGAGTTAGTTTTTCCTTTTATTCATCTGGGATAAGCCACTGTAAACAAACTTTTTAAATACGCTCATTCTGTAAAGCAAAAGTGCATAGTTCACTGGGCGATCCCTGCTGACAGATGCTGGTCCTCAAAGACTGCAAAAGAATGAAAAGGGATCACCATGCCCCTGATTCAGACTTCCTCTTTCCAGTGAGGGTGGTGAGACACTGACACAGGTTACCCAGGGAAGTTGTGGAGCACAGAATCACCCAATGTGATCTTTGGTCATGTTGGGTCATTCTGTGCTCCACAACCTTCCTGGAGGTGTTCAGGACCAGGTTGGATGAGGCCTTGAGTGACCTGTACGAGTGGGAGGTGTCCCTGCCTATGGCAGGGGGTTGGAACTAGATGATCTTTGAGATCCCTTCCAACCATTCTGTGATTCTTTCCCTGTTTTCTAGCTCCTGTTTCTTCCTCCCATAGACTCTCTCATCCTTATTTGAGCACCGTGTTCAGAACCAGTTACATCACTTCAGCAGGGACCCTTCCAAAGCTGAAGGACATGGCAGGATTCCTGCATCCAGCCACCCATGCTGGTGTTATTTTTGCCTTATTCACAAAAACATGACATTATTGCTCATGTTCAGCTCCTGGTCAGCAGGAGCTAGAGGCTTTCCCCAGAGTGCTCTCTAGCAGTGCTGGGCACATGAGGCACTGGTGCAGCCAAGGGTTCTGGCTGAAGTGTGGGACTCTGCACATGGTCCCGGTTGAATCAGACCCTTTGTGTTTTACCAGGCTATTTCTGTGATTGTCGAGATCATTTTGAATTCTGCCCTTGCCTGCGGAATACTTGTAATCCCTTGTGGCTTTTCCCTACATCAATAAGTTTACTGTTTATTATTTGGTGGCTGGGAGGCCTGGCCCACACTCAGTTTTATACCCTCTGTAGGCATCAGGTGGGTCACGACTTCTTTTCATTTTCTGTTTTAACAAATGCAAATGCAAATAACAAACGGAAAACACCAATTATGACCATCACCACAATGGTGTAAAAGTACTTTATCCTGCTCAGCTTCTTTCCTTTGCTGTGTGATAGTAACTGTGCCAAGCCAAGCCTTTCAAATTTGGTGTCGTGCTGCTTTATACACACGTGTGGTTGAAGGGCTGGGAATTCTGTGTGTAGACAGACTTTTCATTGATGCTACAACACATGTAGAATAATTAATAGTATTCTTCCCCTTGGCAGCTCTAGATGGGTGTATTTTAAGAGTCTGCCACCCTGCCACTGCTATGATTATTATTTGTTCTTCTAACAGAAACAGTGCAACATAATCCATTGCCACAGTTTAACCTTCTTTATCACAAACCCCGTGAAGCAGCCTGTAATCCCAGAGGAGGAAAGTGATGTTGTTTAAGCTTTGTTGCTGTTCCAATTAAATCCTTGCTTTTGTGCAAAATACCTTGCTGTAAAAAGAACAGTACTGAAGTGGTCCATTTGCAGAGGCTTCTCTATTCTGGGCGCTTCATCATCCTCATCTTCTCTGATAATTAGACAACAAAACAAGACAAGCTGTGTCACCCTGCAGATGCATTGTAAAACTAAGTGCATTCAATGACCCACAGCAGGGCATTATCTCTCCTAATGCATACCTCAGACTGTCTCATTGTACTTAGGATGGTTTCAGTATTTTTAATTGCCGTTTGCATATCCAGCCCTTAGAAAACTGCACATCAGGCTTTAATGTTTTGTAATTACATGACTCTGAGTTTTAGATCGGGTTTCCCTGTATCTACAATAGGCTTACAACAGCTTTTCATTTCTTCTTCTGAATGGAAGCTCTTGTACTCCTTGAGGAGGACAAATGTAGCTCCTTGACTGCAGCTCTTATTTTTTTTTTTCTTTTCTTTTCTGGCAGCTATAGATAAATTAATTTCTCATTTGTGGTAGATAATATTTTTATAGTAAAAATGAAGTTGAAATTACTTTCTATGTACTTCGACACATAAAAAGGGTAAGGTTAAAAATCTTATTTGAATTGGCAGTTGTTAAAATGCAATTATACCTCCCCAAGGTAGTGTGGCAGAGGAAAATATTTTAAAACTCCTCTCTGAAAGTTTGAAAATTCAATTAATGTCATGCCTGTGTGTAAGCCTAGAGACCTGACTTCAGAAAAAGCAGTTGCTAACCAAGTTCTTGTAGCTTTTATGAAGTAACCTTAAGCTCTGTTAGCTGGCTTCATCAAAACTGCTTCAAGTGCATCAAGTGCAAAAGATATGTAAATATTAACTAGAGTTTTTGTCTGTGCTTTCGTAGAAGGGCACATCAGGATCGTTTGTTGGGGTTTTTTCTTAAGATAAATGTGTCCCTTTACCCCTTTCAGAACCTATCTGTCGGTGCATGCAAGAGGCTCCTGCTAATAATTCTGAAAGTTTTCAAGATGTTTCTCTGATGAAACAGAATTATAGCTGAGAACCAGGGGACAGAACATTCGTCTAAGATGCAGAAAAAGTATAATCTAAATTCCACCATCAGTACCTGCAAGGCTGGGAGCTGTACCTGAGCTTCCTGTCACCCCTCCCTGCTGGTAACCTGCTGCCCCTCTGACTGTGTTTCTCTGCTTCTACAGTAAAAATAGTGGTGATTAGGGGAAATTACTGCTAAAAATGTACAGGCCTGAGTTGTGCTGTTGTCTCAGAGGTGATTACATGTAACAGGACTCAGTTCCCTTGATTTTTGTTTTAGCGCAAAGCTGCCAAGCTCAGGATTAGTGCCGTGAGCTCCATCCTTTCTCCCTCCCACTGTCCCAGTGATAACGTTCTGATATTTATCTCCATTAGCACCACCCAGTCCAGAGAGACTTCCTTTAGAAATGAAAGGTATAAAAATTGACAACTGCTCTGTTACACTTCTCTTTGATAGTTCTCATCAGTGCTATCAACTGAGCCTGTGATGATCATTGTGACCAGTTGCAAATTTCACAACTCACAGACTTCTTTTGGAGCAGATGCACTTACTGAAAAGGGTGTAGCTTTCAAAGTAACCTATCATTAAGCTGTCAGTGTAATTCAGTCATAGAATGTTCAGGCGCTGGAAGATACCTCCAAAGCTCATCCAGTCCAACCCCCCTGACAGAGCAGGATCACCTAGAGCAGATCACACAGGAACACATCCAGGCAGGTTTTGAATATCTCCAGAGAGGGAGACTCCACAACCCTCCTGGGGAGCCTGTGCCAGGCTTCTGTCACCCTCACAGGGAAAAAATTCCTCCTTATGTTTAAGTGAAACTTCCTATGCCTCAGCTTCCACCCATTGTCCCTTGTCCTGGCACTGGGCATCACTCAGCAGAGCCTGGCTCCAGCCTCCTAGCACTGACCCTGCACATCTTCATAAACATTGATGAGGTCATCTCTCAGTCTCCTCCTCTGCAAACTGCAGAGCCCCAGCTCCCTCAGGCTCTCCTTGTAAGAGAGATGATCCATTCCCTTCATCGTCTTTGTGGTTCTGCACTGGACTCTCTCAAGCAGTTCTATGTCCGTTTTGAACTGGGGGACCCAGAACTGGTCACAGTACTCGAGATGCAGCCTCACCAGGGGAGAGTAGGTGAGCAGAACCTCTCGACCTGCTAGCCACAGCCCTTCTGATACACCCCAGAATGGCATTGCCCCTCCTAGTCACAAGAGCACATTGCTGGCTCGTGCTCAACCTCCCATCCACTAGGACCTCTAGATCCTTTTCACCTTCACTGCCCTCCAACAGGTCAGTTCCCAATCTATCCTGGTCCCTGGGGTCGTTCTTCCCAGGTGCTAGACTCTACACTTGCCCTTGTTGAGTTTCATTCAGTTTCTCCCTGCCCACCCCTCCAGCCTGTCCAAGTCTGGCTAAATGGCACTACAACCTGAGTGCTGGCAGCCAGTCCACCCAGTTTGATGTCATCTGCAAACTTGCTGACAGTGCACTTTGTGCCCTCATCCAAGTCACTGATGAATATATTGAACAGAACCGGTCCCACTACTGACCCCAGTGGGACTCCACTAGTCACAGGCCTCCAACTAGACTGTTTCCCATTGACTGCAACTCTCTGGCTTCTTTCCTTCAACCAGTTCCAAATCTGCCTCACTACCTGACTGTCCAGACCACACTGCCTCAGTTTAGCCAGAAGTTTTCTTTTAAAGTGTTGGGCCAGGTGCTGTACTCTCAAAGTAATTGATGTTGATGTGAACCATGTCACAGGAACCACCTCCTCAGCAACGTCTTGCTCAGTTTTTCCAGCAGCAATACAACTAATTCTGGTTCTTGACCTGAATGATAACAAGATGTTAGTAAATGCTATACAGACCTTCAGAGCTGTGAGAAAAACAGTAGCTGAAAATATTTTCAACTTAGCTTGCTAGGAATTTCTTTCTAAGAAATAGTAAGATAAGAAGTAACAGAAAAGTTTTCCAATTACAGCTCTTTCTCACAGGTTCATGCATTTTATTAAAAATGACTGGGATCTGAATCCAACAGGAGGACTTATTCCCAGAGGAGTATATGCTAACTGCGCCTAAATAAATTCTTTCTCTATTACTTTTTTCTCCTCCTGTAGTTAGGTATCAGAGGAAACAGTGATTGTTAGGGAGGTCAGGACATTTGGATCAAGTAGTCCTGAGATTGCTCCGTCCTGATACTGACCTGCTCCTGATTTTGGATCTCCATTGCACTGTCCTGGAGAAGGCTCTTGGAATGAAATGATCTGGAAGCACTTTTTGGTGCAGTGCTGCCAAGCAGAACGGTGCCAATGGTGATGAGGGTTTGGCATGGCTGTGTCATACACAAAATCCTTCCAGACAATGGGTCTGAAATGTTTCCTTGCCCATTACAGACACCCAGAGGTTGCTGGAAGGCCCTGTCCCTTGCTGGGCAGGATAAGCTCTGTGCCGCGATAAGGCGGTTGGCAGTGATTTCAGTGGGCAGCCTGACTTCCTGTGTGCTTTATCAGTCTTGGCATCAACGTTTTACTTCCTGCCATTTTACTTTCTTATCAGCCACCCGGACTTCACCACATTGTTTTCCTAATTAATGTTCTTTCTCTCTCCTGCCATGATGGCTGCAATCAGCTGGAGGCCTTCTACTCCATCTTCACCACTGAACAGCAAGACCATGTCAAGTCCGTGGAGTACCTGAGGAACAACTTCAGACCACAGCAAAGCCTGAACAAAAGGAAGGTGTCTAAGTCTGCTGTGAAGGATGCTTGGAGCCAAGATATGACAGACATCTTGGAAAATCCACTTGGCACAGAAGCTTCCAAAGGTAGATTACACTTAAGAATTGTTCACTTGAGAAACAATTTTGTCTGCTTTGTCATCAGATAGTGTTGAGGATAGCTGTGAACTTCCAGAGAAATAACACAGGTTATACAGGTATTGCTTGTAGGAATGTGTCGAGAAATTAACGAATCCTTTGGGCGCCTGAAACCATCTTTGAAAGTTGCTGTCAAAAGGAGCTGTGGCAATAAAACCCCAAGGTCCGTGAGGCTCAAACTGGAAATGTCCTTGTTTCTGCCAACTGGATGTGTAGGACCTTAGAGATGCCTGACAAAAGGGAAACATGAAAGGGCAAAGTCAGAGGTAAAATTCTGGCCCCATTAGCATAGACTCACTGAGCATTCAAATGGGAATAGAGTGTCCAGATGTGATTACTGGTTTCATTTTTACAGTAACAAGACTTTTGAAGGACTGTCCACCTTTTAATTTAACATTTGTATCAGTCTCTTGGTAATGGTGACTGTGGGAGAACTCTTCCTTAACAGGCAGGCCATTTTCTAAAGTCTTTGCTCAGTGACTTTGTAGAGCAGCTGGTGCTTGCTTCTGTCAGACATTGGATGATAAGGCTGGATGGAGGGAGGTGGGAGGGAGGTTGCAGTCGTTGCAGTGACACAGGCATCCATCCCTGGCTACAGGAGCACATCAAAAATTGAGAGAAATGCATACTGGATAAAATAAGACTAGAAACAAATATTGTTTGCTGCTTTTATTTGCCTTTATTTTATTGAATGGTATTATTTATAGGTAGGAGGAATGACATGTACATAGAATCGTAGTATCAACCAGGTTGGAAGAGACCTCCAAGCTCATCCAGTCCAACCTATCAGCCAGCCCGAGCCAATCAACTAGACCATGGCATTAAGTGCCCCACCCATTCTTTTCTTGAACACCTCCAGGGATGGCAACTCCACCACCTCCCTGGGCAGCCCATTCCAATGCCAGTCACTCTCTCTGTCAAAAACTTCCTCCTAACATCCAGCCTAGACCTCCCCTGGCACAACTTGTGACTGTGTCCTCTTGTTCTGTTGCTGGTTGCCTGGCAGAAGAGACCAACCCCACCTGGCTACAACCTCCCTTCAGGTAGCTGTAGACAGCAATGAGGTCTGCCCTGAGCCTCCTCTTCTGCAGGCTGCACATCCTCCCCAGCTCCCTCAGCCTCTCCTCGCAGGGCTGTACTCCAGGCCCTTCACCAGCCTTGGTGCCCTTCTCTGAACACCTTCCAGCACCTTGACATCTTTCTTAAATGGAGGGGCCCAGAACTGGACCCAGGACTCAAGGTGTGGCCTGAGCAGTGCTGAGTCCAGGGGCAGAATAACCTCCCTTGTCCTGCTGGCCACACTGTTCCTGATCCAGGCCAGGATGCCATTGGCTCTGCTGCCCACCTGGACACACTGCTGGCTCATGTTCAGCTGCTCTCTACCAGCACCCTCAGGTCCCTTTCTGCCTGGCTGCTCTCCAGCCACTCTGTCCCCACCTGTAGCGCTGCTTGGGGTTGTTGTGGCCAAAGTGTAGAAGCTTGCGCTTAGCCTTTTGAAGCTCGTGCCATTAACACTGCCCATGGATCCAGTCTATTCAAGTCCCTCTGCAGAGCCTCCTTCATCCTATTTCACAAATGCTTGGTGCTTAACCAATTCTGGATAGAGGTAAGAAAGAGAGGAGCAGTTTCCCAGAAGGAAACAGCTAAGCAGATTTACAAGCTTCCCTTTTGTAGCTGGCATTTTCACCTGGCCAGGCACAGAGAGTGTAGTTTTTAGAGGACGTGAATTGTGAAAACAGCTGCGTTCAGCAACCTCATCCTCCCAGGAGAGTGCTGGAAGAGTGTATTTCTCAGGGCTCATTATTCTGTGAGCATGCTTAGTTTTATATATGTAATATACACATACACAAACCTCATGTACATTAAAGGCAGCCTTGGGACAGAGAATTTACATCAAAGGTGAGAGGGAGGGAGATCTTGGGAATGAAGAAAATCTACTATGCTTTGATGCTCTGGCCTGCAGTTTTCAATCAGTGTTTTAACAGCAACACGTGTCAATATTTATTTCTGCAGTTATCCTGTGCACTTATTGCTTACCCAAAATAGTGATGAAAGTTAATAGGTTACATTATATTAAAAGTGACAAAACCAACTAGTCTGTATTTTGAGCGCAGCCAAAGTACCTCTGGTATATGTGGTGTAATATTCAAGAAGATTTTACTGGTTTGGCCACATGCCTGCATATTCCTCACCTCACTGGATGTTTTTTAAGATTGTAAGAATGCTTTAGGTGATTTTCAGCCCCAGAGTAAATAGCTGAATTCCGTGATTTTGCCAGAGAATAACAAATGGGCTGATATTGAAATCAGAAGTGTCAATGCCAAAGGAACACTTGAATAACTGGGAAGATTCTCGTTGGCTTCGGTCTTTAAGAACTCAGATTAAGGGCCTCGATTCAACCAAGCACACATGGCTTAGTTATCTTGATGGGAGATAGTCTGCAGGAGAAAAGGAGCCGCCCAGCTATTACAGAATCACAGAACCACAGAAACATTCAGGTTGAGAAGAGACCAGCACCAACCTCTCCACAACATCCTTTCGGGTAGCTGTACACAGAGATGACGTCTCCCCTCAGCCTCCTCTTTTTCACACTAACCATCCCCAGCTCCCACAATTGCTCCTCATAAGATTTATTCTCTAGGACCTTCACCACCTTTGTTGCCCTCTTCTGCGCTGTCTCCAGCACTTCCACATCCCTCTTGTAATAAAGTGCCCAAAACTGAACACAACACTCAAGGTGTGGCCTCACCAGAGCAGAGTCCAAGAGGACAATCATCTCCCTGCTCCTGCTGGACACAGCATTTCTAATCCCAGCCAGAATGTCATTGACTTCCTTAGAATCACACACAGAATCACACAGAACTAAGCCGGTTGGAAAAGACCTTTGAGATCATGGAGTCCAACCTTCTACTTAACTAAACCATGGCACTAAGTGCCTCATCCAGTCTCCTTTTAAACACCACCAGGGATGGTCACTCCACCACCTCCCTGGGCAACCCAGGATGCCATTGGCTTTCTTTGCCACCTGGGCACACTGTGGCTCATATCGAGTTGCTTGTCCATTACAACCCCCAGGTCCCTTTCAGCAGGCAGCTTTCCAGCCACACTGCCCCAGGCCTGTAGCATTGTTTGGGGTTGTTGCGGCTCAAGTGCAGGAGCTGGTATTTGACCTTGTTGAAGCTCATGCCATAAACACTGGCCATGGATCCAGTCTATTCAAGTGCCTCTGCAGAACCTCCCTACCCTCATAGTGATTGACACCACCACCTAACTTGATGTCATCTGCGAACATTAGTCTATGTTTAGATAACTCAGTCCCTGGGTACTTGACACCTTACATGCTTGGGGACTCATTTGTTTAGATAACTCAATCCCTGGTGTGATGGTTTGGGAGTTCCCTGCCCCCCTCACTATGAAAAAGCACCCAGACTAGACTCAGCCAGCTACAAGTTAAGGACTGAAGCTCTGTTTACAGCTTAGCGCTATGTACAAGCAGAGATATATATACAATAGACATGAATAGTTAGAGAGATATAAAAGTTAAACATAATCCCCCTCCCAGGAATCAGAGTCCCCAGGAGGGGCTCCCATCCACCCTTCCACCTTCTTTCCACCCCTATACCTTACCGCTGGGTCTGGATTACATGCATGAGTTTGGAGGATCAGCAAGGGGGGTTAGAAGCAGAGTGGTTAGTGTGTAATCACACAGCAGAAAGGCCAGCAGACACAGCAGCTCCCAGAGAGACACTCTCTTATCTATATTTGTGTCCTTGTCCTTATACATTTCAGCAAGCCTATGAGTGAAGCAGACATCGGCAGCATTTTTCACAACCTGTAATCTAATTTTTTATTAAAATATTCCAATTAGCACATGTGAGTACTTGACACCTTACATGCTTGGGGACTCATTTCCTGAGCAGGTTCTCACTAGGTCATCTCCCATGTCCCATGTACCATAATGGTCTGTGGTTTTGCCTGCCAGGAATTTGAGCTTATGGGTGCTGAGCTGAGCCCCTCAGGTGGTGGGGTACACACTGCCTGTGGTCTTACAACACAGAGCATGCCATCCTATGGCAGGGATGTGATTTGGTTTGTCCCCTTGAGCTTTTGCTATAGGAGGGTAATGGCTGGGCAACCAGCCTTTTTGTAACGGCTCTGTCAACTTGTCACTTTTTGGGTTGTGTGCACACCAGGGGACACTGAAAATAGGTGCATTTTGTTCATGAACTTAAAAATAAATAGGTTGCTGCTGTGTCGCTAACAGAAAATGGATTGTAGCGTATTCTCCAAAGGTTACAGGGATGAGTTATAGCTGTTCCAGAGATATAACAACGTGGACGTTTCTGGCCTCTCTTTTGACAAAGGTGAACAGTGATGATGTGCCTGGTCCACTGCACATTCTGAACTACTGACATATAACTAAAATGAGTTGAAGTCATAATACTTGAGTGAAAGCAAAACCTATTGTTTATTCAGCTAGTAAATACAGTACTTCTTTATATAGTGTCATTCATGCCAAAGTACTGAGGAGCTGAGCGCACAGAGCGCTTCCCAGCCAGCCAGTCTAGCATACAAATATAAAAGTGTAGGGTTGCATAACAAATGTACTTTATGCAGATTATTCTGCACACCTCATGGTCGCATCTCAATGCTTTCCACATTGCATTCAGCAACGTGACCACTGGCTGTCATGCGTTGCCTCTCGTCTACCCTCCCTGCGCTTACATCTGTGTGTTGCAGAAAAAAAGGCAAGGTCACGGAAATGGCTTTTACTTGCTGCAAGGTGATATGGTTTGTGATGGTCTTCAGCTCTGGAGGGGAAGTTTGGGTTGGTTTGTCGGTGTGAATTTTTGCAATTTGTTTCCTCTGTCACACTCTATTAAATCTGTGGGCAGTATGGCTAATCTAGAAAACAGTGTAGCGTTCGTTATGTAAGTCTTTCTTATTTTGGAGGAAAATGTGCCCAGAACAATTTGCATAATGTTGAGAATAATTTTCAGAATTCCCTGGTGAATAGGGAATTTCAGCTCAGCAGGGAGCGGTGCAGCTCTGCGGCTGTCCGTTGACAAACGCACTACCCTTAACACTTTGGCACCAAACAGCTCCCAGCTATCAAAGCTATCTCAGGTCACAGAGCTGTGACCAGTAGCATAACCTGCAGATACACTGGAGGAAAACAGTTTCTCACTTGATGTCAGTCTTCTGAGTATTTCCTTAGCAAAGCCCTGTAAGTGGTGGCATTTGGTAACTAAAAAGTCTTCTGGGAAAGGCTATTCTAGGTCAAGCAAACTGTCAGTACATTTGGATCCAGTTTGTTAGCTGGTATGAATGTTACCAGCCTTTTGTTTTGCAGTTGCTCTTTTCTCCCTCCTCTTTTTTTTTTTTCTTTTTCTTTTTTTGCCAAGAAATAAATTCCCTATCTGCTGCAGCCAAACANAGGCCATGAAGGAAGTTGCAGTGTTTTCAATCCTTAGAATACAAGATGGTGACAATATTTTAAGTATGTAAAGGATGAGTGCCAGGAGGTTGGAACCAGGCTTTTGCTGAGTGATGCCCAGCAACAGGGCAAGGGGCAGTGGGTGGAAATTGAGGTGTAGGAAGTTCCATGGAAAGATGAGGAGGAGTTTTTTTCCCTGTGAGGGTGACAGAAGACTGGAACAGGCTGCCCAGGGGAGTTGTAGAGTCTTCCTCTCTGGAGATATTCAAAATATGCCTGGATGCATTCCTTTGTGATTCTGCTCTGGTAGGGGAATTGGACTGGATGAGCTTTGGAGGTCCCTTCCAGCCCCTGACGTTCTGTGATTCTGTGATATTTTATCTAATTTGCAATATTGTAGAGGGTTAATTCTTCACTTGGGGGTGAAAACACCAGTTCTCCTTTTGTGTTGCAATTTAGCAAGAAGAGTTTGCTTTGCTTTTGCTATCTCATTTTTTTCCTGCTGTTGACAAAAGCAGATTTAAAGCAGCTCTCATGAGGACTGCCTGTATGCCTAGGATAGAAGGATATGCCTAAGACCTGTGCTCAATTGAAACCCATGAGCTGAGCTTAATTTTTAAGTTGACCCTGGAGCTGTTTCAAAAAAACATGCAGTTCCTTATTTCTGAAATATACCACTCAGGATAAATACTGTTCAGCTGTGTCATTTTAGAGACTGGTGGATGAATAATAAACCATCACACAATATTTTTCAAGATGAAACTTTCAGGAATTCCAAGGTATACAGGAATCGAGCTGTGAAATGCAGCTCATCAGCCCTGTGAAGTTTATCAAGAGGGCTTACCAGTGTTACACTGATTTATATGAAATGTTGAGAAGTTAGAGGTTCTCTGTACAGATGTATTAAACCAGTAAAATATTCATCAGTTACTCTAAGTATCAGTGGCAGTGGTTCAGTTTTTGCACGTGACTATCTCCATTAAAATTGCCTCCTATCGCAGAATCACAGAACCTTAGAGGTTGGGAGGGACCTCCAGAGATCGAGTCCAACCTCCATGCCAAGGCAGGATCCCCTAGGGTAGTTCACACAGGAATGCATCCAGACAGGGTTTGAAAGTCTCCAGAGAAGGAGACTCCACAACCTCTCTGGGCAGCCTGCTCCAGGGCTCTGTCACCCTCACTGCAAAGAAGTTTCTCCTCATGTTGAGGTGAAACCTTCTGTGTTCCAGTTTGTAGCTGTTGCTCCTTGGCTTATTGCTGCTGACTATTGAAAAGAGCTTGGCCCCAGCCACTTGACACCCACCCCTCAGACATCTGTATACATTGATGAGATCTCCTCTCAGTCTTCTCTTCTCCAGACTTTCTTTTCTTGCCTGTCCTCTGTTGCTCAGGACTGTGTCACTCTGTCACATCACATATGTGCTCCAGTCTTGTGGTGGGCTCCTTTCAACCACCTGTGTGTTGTGGTAGGCCTAGGCAGGCCAAAGTGGGCTTGTACCTCTCCTGGCTTGCCCAGGCATGTTTTTCTGCTCTCCCTCCTGCTGTTTTGGGGAGAACAACTGCGGGAAAAGGGACAAAGGGCCTGGAGCCACTAAGTCTGGGATCTGTGGCCTGCCCAGACCCTGCTGTAAACAAGGTGCACACAGTTGCCTTGTGCAGGGCCCATGTTCTGCCCAAAAGAGGGTAAAGCAAGCCTATGGCTTCACCTAATATGGGCAAATCTTGGGTAACTGCCATTTGATTGGCTATCCTGTGTCCAAAGGCCCATTAGTCTTGGGCTATATTGGATAAAAGGGAGATCAGCAGGGAGCACAGACGCCCTTTGCCATTACAAAGTGTATCCATGCCTGCTGCCTGTGATACCTCCACGCATTTGGCCTGCATAGCCAGCGTGACATCGCAAGACATCCTCCCTGTACCTGGAAGCCTTCTGCCCAGACAGAAGCCCTGGAGATAACACAAATTGTCCAGAAAGCCAGGAACAGGTCAGAGATCGTCTGCCTCCTTTCCCCAGAAACCCGGGGAAACTCTAAAGCCTCTGACAGCTACCGACAGTAACCCCGCCTTGGGTACTGTCAGATAGAATTCTGTGGGTAAACGCCAAAGCCTCTTGTAATTATTAATTGCCTTCTGCCCTAAGCAGAAAGTAGCTCCTTGTGTCCATCTAACGAGCAAGCGGCATACTGGCCGCAAAGCCTTCTCTTCCAGTTTAAATCGAGTTCAATTAGTGTTTATATTTAATAGTTATCTCTGGATCCTATTAAAGCCTGTACATAGTTTCCATAATGTTGCAAAGAGCCTGTTATTATTATTATTATTAAATGGTGATCGGGGTCATGCGAGTTCTGAATACTTAATATTAATAAACCATTAATATTTTAAAATATCATCTCACATTAATTAATTGCCCCATCTCCATCACACTGTGCTAGAGGCACTGCTAATTAAACTGACAAATAATAGTGTACATGGCTCTTCAGGAACAGAAAAAGTTCTTATAGAAACTCCTTCCAGTTTAAGGACCCGAGTCTGCTTATTCCTTACTACTTTCACATGTTGCCCCATCAAGCAGAGGTGTATTTACAAAATACTACCTGCTTCAGTAAAGGTGTAGGTATGGAAAGTCTGGAGGAAAAGGTGTTTCATTTCCTTGTTTGGATGTACCTCATATGCAACAGTATTTGCCCATTTGATTTTGCTGCTGATTACCACCATCAAATATTTCTTTCTCTTTATGTTTTTTTAATGCTGAAAAACAACCCCTTTAACCTTTCAGTCTCATTAAATGTGCTGCAAGCCTTACAACACTTAAACAAGCATCCCATGTGAGGGGCTCTTGACATCAGAGTTTTCTTTCACAGATGCCTGATTACTTCCCCAAAGGTGTCTGATTACTCTTCGCTGGAGTCTCAAATGATGCTGTTTCCCATCAGTGGGAATTCGCCTTAGAGTACCATCTTTAATTATGATCTTAGACTAAGTTAAATAATGAGCAGTCATAAATTCACTCTAGTAAAACTTCCTTAGCTTTGGACTCTAAATGAACAGCTGGGACATTTCTCTAGCAGTGTACAGATGATCGTAGTTCTTTGTTGCGCAGTAATGACACACACAGTTTGCAAGTCCTCGTAACAACGCTACTAAAATGTGGATAAAGACACTTGGATTTCCCCTCCTGCATGCTTTGCAGCTCCAGCTATCCACCTGCAGCCAGAGGTACAGCTCTGCTCCAGCAAAGCAGTTTAGTTCTTGCTCCCTACTTCACAGCTCCTGATGTCAGAAGTTAAAGTAAGGCCTCCAATGAAGGCATTGCTTTATTTGCACAGCTGTGGCACCGTTGCCTTGCAGTGCACCTCCAGTGCAGCAGCATCCAAAGTTCTGGAGATTCAGAGCAGTGACATCACCATTTTGAGGCAGATAGTTGTAGTGGTTTTGGAGTTTCCCCCCTCCACTAGATTAACTAGACGAATTCAGCCAGCTGGCAGTTAAGAAGTGAAGCTTTCTATTTACAACTGGCACAATTTACAAACCTATATATACTCTATATTACAGATATATGGGTAATATATTACAATATATGGGTAATATAGACATCACCTTATTTTGTTTTCACAGCCAATAATCTAATTTCTCTCATTAAAATATGTCAATTAACCTCAAACCAGCACAGTCCACCCCTCTCTGTTACCCAGAGTTTTACTGAGAACTACCTACCTAATCTAAAACAATATTTATAATAATGAATAGCACAAGTTCATGTTTTTCCAGTTTACATACGCAACCAAAGGTACAGCTCTGCTCCAGCAAAGCAGTTCAGTTTTTATTCCCTATGTCACAGCTCCCAGTGTCAGAAGTTAAGGCCTCCAATGAGGGCATTGCCTTTTCTGCACAGTTGTGGCACTGCCACCTTGGAGTGCACCTTCAGTGCCGCAGCATCCAAAGATATTCAGAGCAGTGACATCACCATTTTGAGGCAGATAGCTTAGAGCATTGGCAGCAGTGTTTCTGAATGAGAATAAGTTCTTCGTCTCATTTATAGCCTCCGTTATTACTCCCAGTAATTTGGTTTTGCTTTCTAAATGTCCATGTTTTATGAGAACTCTCTCAAAACAACTTTGCAGTCTCTTCATGCCCTCGGGTTCTCTCTGGGAGGCCAAAAAAGAGCATTAGGCAGAAAAGTTCTTGCTCTTGCAGAATCTCATTTATATATTTCAGTCAAACCCAAATGGCCACAAAACACTCTGTAGCAATAAGTGTAATCTACCCAAAACAACAACACAGTAAATGGAAATGTTAAATGATACTTTATTGAACTCCTAACTTGGGATTGCTAGAGCAAAACAAGAACTGTTTATTTTCTTTAAATATCCTAGGGAAAATGGAAATAAGCGAGAACCTTTTTGGTTAATTTACAATATGTGTACTATTGGAGCTGATTGTTCTTGTCCTTTAGAAGACTTTTGGAAGGTTTCTTTATAAATTAGCAACTTCTCCCATGTTTCCTTGGTTAACTGGGCTGCTGCTTCTACTTTCCTTTTCATTTCATTTTGTTATGAAGATTATCCTCTCCTGATTCCCATTCCCCTTTAATCAGGCCAGCATCCTACCACAGTGTGCAGGTGCAGATAAATCTCTGGATCATTACTAGGATTTCTGTTGCTGCAACAGACTGGCTCGGTGCAAAAGGTTGCACTTGAGGCTGGTAACACCATGCTGCTAATTGCCTGCCCTGCATCTTCTTTGCACTACAGACCTGCCCAGCTGCCACTACACCTCAGTGCTCCAAGGAAATGTACTGACCCGTTGCCGTGAGAGTCTCTTTTATCGTGCACCTCAAGTACCTGCTGTAATCACATTTTAGGCAGAAATCAGTGTGTTCTTTCTGCATATCTCGTCCCTTCCATCTCATCCACGTCTTGTTCTGCAGTGCTGGGTCCTCATCTATGCAGTTGTCTTAGAACATATCATGCAAAAGCAGGAAAGGACAAGCTGCTGCCTTTTGAGGAGTCTCAGATCAGTCAGGTGGAAGGCAAAGTGTTGCAGGATAAAAAAACCTGACCCATTTCAAGGGGAAATCAGGTACAAAAAGATGTGGTACATACACCTGATATGTGCTTCCCCTTGCTGTGGCTCTGTTCTACAAGGTTCCAGTTTCACTAGTACTAACTTCTGCGTGGTTGTAATGGGAGCAGCATGTGTGTTTGTGTCTGAATGTAGCAGACAGCTTACCAGTGGAGTTATTAAAGAAAACTTACACTTGTTTAGAGATTATAAAGACCCCAAAGCAAAAGAGCAAGAGAAATTCAGTGTGAAAGTTTAAGTATGATTTGAGTTCACAGCTGCCACTGAAGCTGGAGGAGCTGAGTAGTTGTAAGGGAGCTTGATGATTTATTCCATTTACACCTGCAGGGGATTCCTTTCTGCACTGCCTACCTTCCAGTCCAGCTGTTTGGCCTGCAGAAGAACTGATTTTAATTTCAGTCTTGACACTACTTTAGACCATGAGTGCCTGCAACCCATCCCTTATGTTGGAAAAAACCTCCAGAAGCTATGAAAATGAAGCTGTTTTCCTGGTCTGGTTTTGGGCATCCCTCTGCCACACATTGGGATGCTCCACCAGCCTCATTCTTTCTCTGCTGCCCAGTCCAAGCAGCCCTCGCCAAGGCACTGGGAGAGGTTGGCTTGGCTAACATGGTAGATACATGTTGTTTTGGCAGGAGCTCCTCCTGTCTCCCTGTTGACACAGCACATGCCACTGAGTGTGGTCCACACATGTTGCATCAGGCACAGTGTAAATAAGGACACAGGTGTACATTTTAAACACAGGTCACCCTCTGCGTGCCTGCCTGCTTGTGTGCAGTACAAACACAAAACTTGCGGGGCAGATCCTTGGCAGACATCACTTTAGCCCAGCGTGGCATCTGATGGTGCGAGGCTGATCCGCACTTGCCAAGGTTTTGGGCCACAGCTGTGGAATCCGTATTTATGAAATATATAAAATATTTGGGCTCCAACCCCACAGAGTCCATCCATGCCTTTCAGTAGGACTGTTGCTGTGATGCCATGGAAACTCAGATGCTGCCAGGAAAACCATACAGGAATGAATCCAAATGTTGGCTGTGCGTTCACCTCACAGGCAACACAGGGGCAAACCCCAGCTTGTCCAGAGCCCCTGTATCAGAAATGCCCCACATGCCAGTTTGCTCATGAGGTTCTTTCACTGGGCTCATAAAACAAGTACAGCGACTGTCAGTGTCTCTCACACCTTAAGAAACAACCCTGTCTGTTTGAAGCATAGAGGAAGGTAGGAGCAGGGAAGATAAATAGTCTGTCTCCTAGCTACATTCTGCCTGTGGATTGAAGTAGATCAACACAAATATTTGTGTGCATGGCATGCTCCTGAGCTTGCAAATGCCTGCTGGCAAAGTGCAGGCAAAGGTAAAGGAAAAATGCATGCTTCACTTTAAAGCAATTGTCCTTATATATTAATAATGTTGTTTATAAGCAGTCTGAGAAGTTAGCAATGTACACTAAAGTAATGCCCCAAAATTGCAAACATTCAGTAAAAGGAGAAGGGGGGGCCAATGTTCTAAGTATGCCTCTTAGCACTTCTTCATGTGTTGAAACCTGTGTTGTCTCTGTGTATGATCCTCGTAGTCTATTTATTATCTCTTGAGAGTACAGCCCTAGCTGAACTCTGAGACTGAATCCGGCAGCCCAGAGACTGCTGTTGTTTGTTACGGATCAGAGTCTCTTCTGACACATCTCCACTGAATCACACCAATGCAAGGTAGCTGAATCTGGCACTGTAGCACTTCCCCTACCATGGCACTGCCAGCATGGCACTGAAAACAAGTGCAAGTTCTGTGATTTCAGTGTAGTTCATCTTTCTGCATTTCAGAGCTTACTTGAAGTTTTGAGGGTCTAATGATGAGAAGGAACATATGTATCTGTATGTATTTATATATGCTTATGTAGTTGAAAGTATTTTTCTTCCCTTCTCTGTTCGTGGCATCACTTTCATCTTGTCTTCAGTTGGGTTTCTGGGGACTACAAAGCTGAGTGAACTTGGTACAGCATTTTGCCACAGTTTTCAGGCTTCTCTTAAATGAGCAGAGAAACTTGTGGCTGAGTCGGGTCTTACTACAGCAACAGCAGCAAGTGGCCTGTCTGTCCTGCAGGACTGGCCCCTTCAGCTGCCTAGTAGGTAAAGAAGCACCCTCTCTCCCCTAAAAGCTTGGCCACCAAGTTTGTCCAGGGCATGAAACCCCTGTACTGACATCTCACCTTACAGCCAGGAGCTGCAGCTGAATAAGATCCTGATCTGGTAATGACCTGTGGGTATATGCTGATGCCAATAGTTATTCTTTTCAGATATAAATTGCCTTAGCAGATCCCTGCTCATCTCACTGTGAGGGATTCAGGACTCCACTGGCATGTTCCTTCTCCATGCTGAAAGTTGCCAGGGTTTCATCACACAACGTATGTCCCACAGCACCGAGAAGAAGAACGACAGTTTTGCATTGCTGAGACATGCAGCAGGAGGGAGAGATTTTCCAAAAGAGGGCATAGCACAGCTAGAAATAGCTACCTTTAAAGTGTTGACATTTTAATGCATGGAAGAGCTAACTTAGAACAGTTTTAGAGAATATTACAAATGCCTCTGAGCCCTGTGCCACTGGATTCATCATATGAGGCACCTGTTTTACAGGGAGAAAGTATTCCAGAAACAGCCAAATACATGATTCTTGTGCTCTCTCAGAATTTCCCTGAATAGCTCTTTTTATAACCACAGGTAGCAGATTCAAAAAGCACGATGAAACCCAGATAGTGTGACTGGGTTTGCATTTCTGTCTTTGAAAGAGAAAAGTAGACTGATTTAATTTAAATNAAAAAAAACATATTTTATTTAAAAAAAAAAAAAAAAAAAAAAAAACCACCACCAAAAAAACACCCAAACAGTCATGTTTTCTTATATGCCCTTTCTGGGTATATCTTAATATCAGTGATTAATTTTTGCAAAACAATAAGCCCCTTTTTTTGTCTTTCATCTCTCTGAAATGGAGCTGCCAGGAGCTTTTGGATAAAGCTTTATCAGGCTTCAGTTAGGAAAGCCTCATGGAGGTTACGTAGCCAAATACAACATACAAATCAAATTAAGGGGGAGATGAATGCAGAGTTGTTAAATTAATTTTGTTTGTTCCAGGCCATTGGAATGTTTTTAATATGAAGAAAATAATTCTCTGCTGCATGGCTGGCCTGGCCAGCGCTTAGGACTGTATTAGCATGCTACATTTGTCTGTGAGTGGCAAACAGGTTTTCTCCAGGCTTGAGTGAGCCCTGGAAGACAAAGCTAAGCCAAGATGCTGGCTTGCCCCCTGCCTTCCCTGGCAGAGAAAAGACTATGTTGAGCTCCCAGATAGCCCCTCACACAGCCAGCAGCTGGAAATGCTGGCTGAGGCTGCCCTGAGCAGGTCAGAGGGCTTCCTCATTAATGTTTATAAATATGTAAAGGGTGAGTGCCAAGAGCATGGAGCCAGGCTCTGCTGGGCAATGCCCAATGACAGCACAAGGGGCACTGGGTGGAAGTTGAGGCATAGGGAGTTCCATGGAAAGATGAGGAGGAATTTTTTCCCTGTGAAGATGACGGAAGACTGGAACAGGCTGCCCAAGGGGGTTGCAGATTCTCCCTCTCTGGAGATATTCAAAACCCACCTAGATGCATTCCTGTGTGATCTGCTCTAGGTGATCCTGCTTTGCAGGGGTTTGGACTGGATGAGCTTTTGAAGTCCCTTCCAGCCCCTGACATTCTGTGATTCCTCCAGATGCACCCATGCAATCCTCTCTGTTCTGCAGAACTTTTCCGTAAGGCAGGAGCCAGTGTGTTTGTTCAGGTCATCCCCAACAGGAGGATGAGAGGGGATTGTTTTTGCTCCAAGTGGTCCGAGGTGTGTCACATTCAGCACATTGCTGCCTACTGTCAGGCATGCCCACAGTACTTGCCTGTTGGGTGCACCTACTCTTGTGGCCCCCATGAGGTTTTTCTGCCTGCAGGACTCCTGGCATCAGTGGTCAGCTAGGCAGGGCTTGGTGGCTTTGGTGTCCTGCTAGAGCTTTGTGGGGCCAAGTCAGGTATATGCTCGGTATTGGACTACACCACAAAAAGACATCCTGAAAGCCCCCCAGATATTTTTATTATCCCTTAGGATCTGAATTTAAAGGAGAGCACTAGTAATATTTTTTTCTAAAAACAGCTGAGGTTCGCTATTTCAGAGTGAAATGATGCTGCTTGGTGAGTTCAGTTTGGTTTGGGTTTTTTTTCTTATCCCAGATTCACAGGCCTTTTTTTTTTTTTTTTTAGCTTATTTTGCCTAGTTTAGAAAACAAGAATGAAAAGGAAATTCTGACCTTTCTTTTCAGTTTGTCTTTTTTCAGTTTAGAGGAAGATGCAGACTTCTCCCTCCATGTCCCAACCTCTTTGTGCATTTCTATTTGTCCTTCAGCTGCAAATCTGAGAGAAAAAAAAAGAAAAAAGCAAGGAGCCTGTGATTCTTTTAATCTTCTTTCCAAAATCCAAGGCACACAGAGTATTGAAAGGAAAATTAGATGTCTGAAAATGCCAGTTGTTTTAGAGATGGTCAAATCATTACACTTCTTTCCTTCCCTTTCAGACATTGCTACATTATTGTGTGTCACTTTAATTAAATCATCACATTGAATTATTAGATCAAGTGGGGCTTTTTTTTTTTTTCTTTATTCCATTGTGTCCTGAGCAGGTTTGGTTAAATTAATAAAACCATATATTTCATTTGAGAGAAAAAAGATTTCTTTTTGCCCATTTGTAAGCCATTAAAAAAAAAAAAGAGAGAGAGAGAGAGAAAGAAGTGGCTGAACAGAAATGGTTGGTTATTATTTAATTACTTCAGGTACTGCTATGTGTCTTACAGTAACTGGAACAAAGTCATACCAAGTCATGAAAAATGTGTAATATTTGCTGCAAAATAGCACTGCTGTAAATTCATTCTCCCTTTACCAGGCTGTGAATGAGGTTTGTCTTCTTCAAAACTTCTCAAGTAAGTCTTTGAAGTAACTCAGCTGCTTGAAAGTGCTTCTGACCTTGGGTTGGATCAGGGTGCTGGGTCAGGGAGGGTCTTGTAACTCTGAGCCTGACAGTCTCGTGTTTACCTTTGGGAAATAACCACTTTTCTCTGACTGCCATGAGCTATTCTGAATGGCATCCAAGTTGGCTGCCAAAGGCGGCATGGGAGAGAGGACATGAAAGTTCCCCCTCCTTAGGGTGGCTTGGGGTCCTTGCTGAAAGTCAGCTGGCTAGCCATGGTTTGGAAGGGGGTTGCAATTAAAGTTGATCTCTCAGTCTCTTATGAAGGTTATCTGGTTGAATTATTACTAAAACAATTTGATGCATGATTACTTTAAATATATAAATCCTTGCAGGTCCTCCTGAAGGAGGAGGACTGGGTAAGACTTATAGGTCTGGGTAGTCCTTCACCCTGGACTTCTGTCTCTGATAGGATTTGATTAGGTGGAGAGATGAAGGCTGGCCTGGCATTTTGAAGCATAATTCAGTGATGACAAAGGGCTTCAAAAGGGGCAGTTATGATTTATTGGTGCAGTTATCAATAAACAGTGATGTCAGTGAGAATTGATCTGACTATCTCTGCAGAAGGAGGTGACCATGGAGAGGCATACTGACGCTTGTGAAGCTCTGTAAATAGTGACAACAACAACTTCTTTCAGCTTGTACACTCTTGACTGAGCCCTGGCCACCTTCATGTTGTGCTCTGCAGCACCATGGCCCTGCAGAGAGAAGGGGTCTGCAGGCAGCAGACCAAGTTGTTGCTTCTAACTTTGTGACATTGCCAGCAGAATGCCATTTCGGTCCCTTCAACTCAGTGCCGGTAGAAGCTCATATATTTGGTTGGTGATCAGAGGCACTTTTGTGCTTTTCTGGATCATCCTGGTTCACACAGAAAGTGCTACAGCAAAACTGCAAGATTGTCACTATTCATGGCAGAGGCAAATGCCAAAGACCTTTTCCTCCCCACCTGTATTCCTGTAATAAATGTTCTCTTGACCAGGCTATCTACAAAATCTGAGTTACAACTGCACAAATATATTTGACAGACATTTTTCTATTGTGCTGGTAATATTGCTGTTTACAGCATTTAATCATTTTTATTTAGGAACTGTAGCCATTTCAGCAATGGAACAGCAGAGCTACATGACCAGCCTGCAAGCCCAGGCATTAGGAACAGACATTTCTCCCCTTCAGTGCTGTCAGGACTCTTTAGAAGTGAAATAAAGGCCGAATATACATGCAGTCACATACCTGCAGAGCACAAACAAGCTGAATGTGTTGGCTTTAAATGGAAAAGTCCTATTGGGAGAAATAAGTCTGCAACAGTCTCAGTGTGACGGGATGGGTGACACTTGGGCTTCCCCTGGCAGAAGAGACTGGCTCCTTTGCCACGGCACATGTTTTTAGGTGTCATTGCAAGTGATTTTCTCGGGGTCGGAGTTTATATTGGGGAAGAGAATGTGAGAATCTGTCTTGAATGGTGTATTTTAAAACACGATTTTTGGAGCTGGGGAAGGCTCTGAGCGCTGTGCGGATGGGAAGTGCCCGATATGCTTTTTCGATAGCATGTGAGTGCCATCTAGTGTTCCGCAGGGGCACCCTGACCTTCACGTTTCCGTGCCTTGAAAAGGGCTTGCTGCTGCTGTTAAGTGCCGGGCTTGCGCCTGGCCTTGGTCTTCCCTGCAGAAGTTCGGGGTTTGGTGTCTACAGCAAGCACAAGCTGCATTTTTGCCCGCTGATTAAGTTCCTCCTCTGCTGACGTGGCCACCGACTTAAACTTGCGTGAGAAGTACCCAGTACCTCCTCAACATGGGCAGGGCTAGGGAGGCACAGAGGCTGGCTGGTGGGCTCCCATGCTTGTCAGAAGAAGGAGATGGCCAAAGGCCATTGAGTGCCACTCCCCCCTGTGCTGACAAACAGTTGGGAATCTATGAAACAAAAAAAAAGCTCAACATGAGACTTCAGTGTGTGCACACAGCCTGGACAGCAACCGAGTCCTGGTCTGCAGCAAGAGCAGCGTGGTCAGCAGGGCAAGGGAGGGAATTCTACCCCTTTGCTCTGCTCTCCTCAGACCCCAACTGGAGTCCTGTGTACAGTTCTGGAGCTCTCAGCACAGGAAGGATATGGAACTGTTGGAGCCAGTCCAAAAGAGGGACACATCTTTTGCAGTGAGGGTGGTGAGACACTGGCACAGGTTGCCCAGGGAGGTTGTGGCTGCTCCCTGCCTGGAGGTGTTCAAGGCCAGGCTGGACAAGGCCTTGAGTGACCTGTACTAGTGGGAGGTGTCCCTGCCTATGGTAGGTGTCCCTACCATTCTATGATTCTAAAATAGATAGAAAAGAGGAGTTTAAAGTAACTTCTCATGTGAACAGTGTACTAGGTTATGATGGAAGTAATTATTGATCCGATAGTGTCGACATCTTCAGAGGCTGAAACAACTTGCGGGGCCTGCAGAGCACACTGGAGTGTACTTACCCCCTTCATATGGCAGGAAATTGTGGGCTGGAGAAACTGGGGTTCAGTTCGAGTTGAGTTCTTAATGTTACATTGCAGAGCTCTTTAGTGACCAAGTTAAAGTGTATGTGCAAACATCAGGACTGAAAATAAGTTGAATACTAAGCAACATGCCTTGCTCTCTTCACTCTGGAGACCAGAAAGCAGCTGCAGGTGGTATTAAATCCCATTGGTCTCAGTGGATTGTAGTCTAAACTACTACTGTAGGCAGGGGCATTAAAGAAAAAACCTGGCTCGTAGAATCAGTGAGGCACAGTTCTTCCTATTTGTTTTCACTCCATTGTTTAAGAAAGCTTAATATATTTTCC
Source organism: Semnornis frantzii (assembly GCA_013399775.1). Taxonomy (NCBI): domain Eukaryota; kingdom Metazoa; phylum Chordata; class Aves; order Piciformes; family Ramphastidae; genus Semnornis; species Semnornis frantzii. Next base: position 139,121 of record VWYK01100145.1, read on the forward strand.
TTCTGTTCTTTAGCTTGCAGCACTCCCCCAGTCAACATGAAAGTGCAACCTGTGAACAGGACAGCATTACTTGTAACCTGGAACCAACCAGAAACCATCTACCACCCTCCAATCATGAACTACATGATCTCATATAGCTGGACTAAAAATGAAGATGAAAAGGAGAAGACTTTCACCAAGGACAGTGACAAGGACCTGGTAAAACCACAGCATCAATCACAAACATCTGTATCTAGCTATCCTCACATTGCTGTTTTCTCAGTAGAAGGAGTTAGAGGAGAAAAGCAGTTGTGACCTTATAGACAGGCTAGTGCTTGACTCACAATGAATTGCTGTTAAAATCTTCAGCATTAGTTGAACACTGTGTAACAGACTATCTGAAACTCCGGGGTTTGGATTTATAGTTTGTGAGTGCATAAAGAACTAAATCTGTAGACACTTTTTCATGTGCTGCTGCCGAGAAGCAGCTGCCTCCGGAAATAGTTAGTCTGTGAATACCTTTTGGCTTCTGTTCAGCTCACAGATCTTTACATGAAAAGCCTGATCCCCCAGAATCTGTTCCTAGGCTCAGGCTTTTCGCTGTGCATAGCCCTTTGCAGTCTTTGGAGCAGTTTCTGGCAGCAAGTGCTGCCAGCAGTAGGAGTTGCACTGTCCAGGGCTAAAAGGTTACTGTGGAATGGCCCTGTACAAACCCTGCCTAAGTCTGGCAGTGGAAGGAAGAGGGAAGAGCAAGACAGTTCCATTAGAGATGGAAACCCCAATCTACTCCATTTAGGATCTGATCTGCTTGTCATTCTTGTCTAAGTGGAAGCAAGTATTGTACCAGTCTTTAACATTCCCTGCATACAAAATCAAAGTGACATATTCAGGTTTGAAAGGCCTCCGTTTATTGTTAATCAAAGAAAGCCTCTAGAATAATGAAACCAGTAATTGTATATGCACATGAAAAATGCAGCAGCACAGAGTGTTATTCCTAATGACTGTTATCGTATTTTTTTTTCCAAATGCACAGTCCTCTGGGCCCATTCAATCAGTTATACAATAATACTTCTCTTATTCCCTTAGATGAAGATTCTTTTACTTCATTTCCATTTATATTTTCAATTTCCCCACTAGACATTGTTATCTGGGTCACATTAGGGAACGATGTGTCTCACGAAATCAGAAAGGAATCTATTGAAAGGCACCCAAGGTTACGATGCATTGTAACCTCTCTCTTGTCATAACTTTACACTCTTAAGGGAGACTTTTTTTAATCAGGTATAATGAGGAGAGCCTTAATCAGCAAAAATGAGGTGGGAACAGTGAAAGCATCCTGTTTCATGTAAAAGAAATAATTAAAAATGCAGGGGATGTGACGAAGTGATAGCTTGGAAATAAATTGCAGTGAGACCCTGTGCTGTGCAGCAGAGCTTGGAGGTTAAGAAAGCAATGCTAGTTTAGTCTATTTTAGGGACAAGAGAACAAGGCAACTCTCTTTCACAGGAAAGTGTGATTTGCTTTCAGTGCTCTAGCAGAGATAGTTTGGCTGTCCTGTCTGGAGCAGAGCTAAACAAATCACTGATATTTCAAGTGACCCACGCAGCTACTGCTGGTATCTGCTTCAAGACATGAACTGACACGATGGTGGACTAAGGAAACACAAAAGAGTATCTAGAAGGCATCAGGACAGTGTCTCAGGTCTAGGAATACACAGGGACAGCCCAGCCCAGGATGCTGTGCCATCATGTCACACAGTCCACCAGCATCAAATTGTCATAGCTGGTTTGTTGCAAAACAAGTAGTCAATCTGAACGTGCAGCAACTTTTCTGGCCTTATCCCATGTTTGGGACTTGGATCTCTGTCTATAAAAATCTTATTTTAATTCCTGCAAGGTCAAATGATTTTAGGTTTTAGGCAGAGACTTTCAAGTGTGAAGACTGTCATGAGAGTATATGCAGGATGTGTTCATTTCTTTCTCATGGGCAGAGTCTGAGTGCATCGCTTCGGCATTGCCCTCTCCCAGGGGCCTTGTGAATATTTCTGTTTAGAAATAAGTTTGTCTTACGTGGCATAAATGTCCTGTGTTAGCACAATGCTTTATATATTTCAAACTGATCGTGGACAGTACTGTGGGGGTAAAAAACTGAATAACATCTATTTTTTTTAAACAGAAGGCCATCATTAGCCATGTCTCACCTGACATCCTTTATCTGTTCAGAGTTCAAGCAGTTTGCCGAAATGAAATGCGTAGTGACTTTAGCCAGACTATGCTCTTTCAAGGTAAAAAACCCCATATACCTATCTTTACATTAAATGATTATTTGTTGGTTTAACATTTTCTTTGCAGAGTGCAATATGATATGGAATTATTTCAGAAGATGTTTGAATGCATGTAGACAATGCTCATTCCAGATTGTGGCCAGAGACTTTGTCGGAATCTTATTTCTAGTGCTGGGGAGGGTTGCCTAAGCCACTGCTAGAAGGGTTTGTCAGGGTTTAGGAGAATTCAGAGCTTTTCTTGCTGCTAGTTTTCAGATGCTTATGCATTGGAGCCACATTTGTAGTGGCATGTGAATCTGAGTGGTGTCTGTTTAATATAAAGAAGGAAGGAGATTAGTCCTGCCTTGACAAATCACATGTGGAGACGTTCAGGTTTCACCATGCATGTAACCTCAGTGTTTTCCAGAATGTACATATTTAAATGAAAGGAAAAGCTGTCCTCTGTCATGAATTTCCTTTTAAGTTTATTGGAGAAATCTGATAAAAGTTGAGATTTGGTAGGTGAATTTGATGAACTCCCATTCCAGTTTACGGATGTAGAAACCTCAGAATGCATAGTGGAAAAATAAAACAAAGCAGGGAGTTAAAAAATTAAATCCTTAAGATGAAGCGTAGGATTATGTCACTTGGGTCTGATGGAACAGACCCACAGTATATGGAACAAAATAACAGAAATTCTTTTCACAGTGATTTTTAGAAGCTGTGGATGCTTTAATCCTACTCTGTTAGTATTTAGCATCTGAAGGATATCAAGCACTGGACCAAACGTAGTTCTGTGGCAGTGTCATGCACAGTGTTAGCAACTCTGCAGACAAGAAAGGTCCTGTCCAAGCAACATCTCACATGTAGCTCTCAGTTTCTTACTATCTTAGCACACTTTTGTGCTTCACTTTTAAGAGCCAGACAGAACTCAGAACATTGTCTATCACTGATCATGGCCTCTTTTGACAGGTGATAGATTGGAAAAATTCTTTGAGGTTTGACTATGATGTTTATTTAATTACAGCTAAGAGTGAATTAGTATTCACAATTTTGCCAGATACTCTCTGAGTACTCCAGCCTGGTGTTCAAAGAAGTGGAAGTGATACACACATACAATAGGAGTAGATGTTGCATTTCCCTTCGTATCTCCCCAAAAGGAGCTGTTCTTCTGACTTTTGGCTGTACTCAAGGTCTAACTTAGAAAAAAAATCCACTTCAACTTTCAAAGCATTCTTCAGAGGCTAATTATAGTTGTAATTGAGACAAATAGCAATAAATAATGATAGTACTAGCAGAAGGGCAGAAAAAACTATTATCAGGTGCTCATGCTTCTTGTGTAAGCCACAGAATCGTTTTGGTTGGAAGAGGCCTTTAGATCATCAAGTCCAGCCATTAATCCAGCACTGCAAGGTCACCATGTCCCTCAGCACCGCATCTAACACGTCCTTTAACATAGCTCCAGGGACAGTGGCTCCACCACGTCCCTTGGCAGCCTGTTCCAGTGCTTTACAATCCTTGCTGTGAATAAATGTTCCTAATATCCATCCTAAACCTCCTCTTAAACTTGAGGTCATTTCTTCTTGTCACATAAGACAAAGACATTGACAAGTTAAGGACGTTTGATCCAGCTTGAGTTTGAAGGAGGGCATGTGTTTTATGGCAGTGCACTTAAGACAGTGTTGCCTTTAGATACAAGCACCAGGTAAGGTGGTGACTCCAAACAAGCTGAGCTGCCTTTACTCCAGAGCCTTGTGTGCACACCGTTTTGTAGAAGCCCCCTTCAGCAGTTGTGCAGCAGTTTCATCGGTGCCTCCCCCCCAGCACGCTGACACACCCTTGTTCTTCGTTTCTCAGCTAACACTACTCGAATTTTCGAGGGGACCAGAATTGTGAAAACAGGAGTGGTAAGTGACAGGGGGAGCACGGGTGGGCGGTGGTCCCGGGGCGGTGGCTCCGGGGGGCGGTGTTCCCACCAGGTGGCAGCACGGGGCTGGGAATCTGCGGCAGGACCGAGTTGTCCTTGGGAGATGCTGGTGGACGCGCGCCACGAAAAGGTCCTTTAACCTGCTACTAGAAGGGTTCGGCTTTTCTAGCTTCATAGTCCAAGAGGCTTTGACGGCTGCAGAGCCAAGTATTAAGGAAATCTTCCCGTGTAGGTATTGAAATAACTTAGAGGGGATTAGGAATTTTAATGATGGTGCTGGAAATAAATTCAGTTTTATTAACTGTATGACCAGAAGTATATGCAGTAAGAATAAGACTCCACGCACAGCATCTTTGCTTTTCTGGTGCTTTAAGGACGCCTGCTATTGTGTGAATAAAGCCTTAACAAGCTCTTTGTTTTTAGTTTTACTTCAAGTGAGACTGTAATGAGTCACCGACACTGATTTTGTATTCCAGAATCAGAAATGTTGATACATGTACAGTAAAACTGGAATACATTGGTTCAGTTTTGAAAACTTTACCAGATTATTTAACATAACCTATCCATAACCTGAAATTCTCAGCCCTTGGTGCACTGAATTCTTCAGTCAAATTTATGGCCTGAATTCATACTATAGAACTCGCTCTTAAGTACACTGCTTCTATAGAATTTACTCTTAGGTACACTGCTCCTAGTTTCATTCTGTTCCAGTTAGATATACTCCCTGGTAAGCAAATAACACATACAAGGCTTAAATTTAAATGATTAATGCTTGTTTAACGATGTATAGAGATATTCTAGACATATAAAATCTGTTGTCAAATTGTAATACTCGGTCCAGCTTTGAGACTGTACATGCCAGCAAACAGCAAATCTCACAGTGCCTTAGGGATTCACATTGATAAGTATCTGAAATTTTAGATGCTTATTTAAAGTTTTGGCTTGAAATCTCTAAAGCACAGGTTCTGTGTGATTGCAGAGGGTCAAAAATGATGTGAGAAAACAACCTTTCTTGGCTTGTAGCAGCATGTCAGCTACACAGCCTGACTAAAACCAGAAATTGCAGAAAGATGCAGAAATAAGTTACAAAGTTCAGTTTCAAGAGGAAGTGCTTTACAATGTTCAGTAGCACCTAATTAACACTCCTTTGTCCTTGCCTGATGTGTACCTCTCCAGCTAATGCTCCTCTTGCTGATCAGTTCAGTAAGGTGAGACATTTTTCAGTAAACCAGAGGGAGCATGGTCAGGCTGGCCAGGCAGAACTGCTGCCCCAGGTCTTCCACAGAATTGCTCCTTGTCCTTAGTCGACTCACTTCAGTGTCTTTTTCCACATGTGCTTCAGGAAGATTAATTACTTGTTTAGTAATGGGGGAAAGCTGAATACATACTTGAGTGCCATAGCCTGGTGGTTCTGGTTAGAGGCTGCGTGGACCTGCTGAAGGGCTACTGGTGTTCTCCAAGTCCTTTGTGAGTCCCCAGCTGGCTGTGCTGCAGGTCTTTTCTAATGAGAGTGACACCTCCCTGCAGCACCAACCCTTAGGAGAATGATGCCAGTGGGTAAATTAAGGATATGAAAATAGTAATGTTCGAGGCCTTGACAATGTGTGTGGGAAGAGGCAGAGTTCCCCGTCAGAGCAGAGCCAGCAGCCATGGATGCTCACGCTGGCAGCACAGCCCTTATTTTGGGACAACCCTTATGTAATGCTGTATTTTTAAACTTCTGTATTCTGAGGATTAAAGCACTGTGAGCAATGCAGCTCAACTCATTAAACTCCTTTGCATCCTTCTCACCCCTGAAAGGAGATGTTATTCAGAAGTCACCAGTGATGTGAGCAGAGAAGATCTCGCTGTAAAGTACAGATAAGGATAAAGAGGTCTTTGATGATAACGATAGCTTGGAAGGGGTGATGGCAGGGATGTTTCTTCTCTCCTTGGCTTTCCATGTAGCTCCGTGACATGTCCCATTCCTGGCTTGGTCCTACACCCAGCTGGTGTAAGTCTCTCAGTTTCAAGAGAATAGCAACTAGAGTGGCATATGTGTGGAAAGGGAGGGAAAAGCAAAAGAACAATTACTCTGGGTGGTATGTTGGGGCCTCCACTGATGCTCTCTGCTGTGTTTTCTTCCCCTCTGCTGCCGGTGATCTCCTCAAGCCCACAGCATCTCCTGCCTCCTCAGCTGACATGGCTCCCATCAGCTCCGGCTCTTCCACCTGGACCTCCTCAGGGCTCCCCTTCTCCTTTGTGTCCATGGCCACGGGGATGGGGCCTTCCTCCAGTGGCAGCCAGGCCACCGTGGCCTCAGTGGTGACCAGCACCTTGCTGGCAGGGCTGGGCTTCAGTGGTGGTGGCATCTCCTCCTTCCCCAGCAGCGTGTGGCCCACGCGGCCCCCCGCAGCAGCCGCCCCCAGCAAACAGGCAGGCAGGACGCTGGTGGCTGCCACCGAGGCTGCTGCCGCTGCCTCCCCTGGGCCGGAGCGGGACTCGGCACTGACCAAGGACAGTGAGGGAGCCGAGGAGGGGGAGAAGGACGAAAAGAGCGAAAGCGAGGATGGGGAAAGAGAGCATGAGGAAGAGGAAGAAAAGGATGCTGAGAAGAAGGAGAAAACCAGGGCGACGGCAGCCGCAGAGGCACACAACAGCACGGAGCCCAGCGTGACCACCGCCTCCCCCAACCGGACTGCAGAGGAGGGAGGGAATAAAACCATATCGCGTGAAGAGTCAGTCCAAAACGTCGCCCCCACGGCTGGAGGCCCTGAGGAGGAGAGCTTTGCCGAAGAAGATGCTCAGCCGCAGCCGCTCCCTTCCACCCAAGTGCCACCAGCCTTCACCAACGAACTTTACCTGGGAAAGATCCCGAGAAGACCAGAGACAACAAGAAGACCTCCTTCAAAGGAAGAGAGGTTTCCAGAGGAATACCCTTCAGATAATAAATTCATCACCATTAACCCAGGTGAGTGACCTTCAGGGAAGCTGTTTTATCAGTGTAAGACTGGTGGGAGATGACACAGTTCCAAGTCCTTAGTGGTTTCCAGTAGACACAGCATTTTCGTGGTACATGGCTTCATCTGACGGGCAGGTTGCCACAGGACCCAACCCACAAAGTGTTACTGGGGGAAGAGAGGAGGAAGAGAGCAATGAAATCTCCCCTTAGCCTTCTATTCTCTGTACTGTGTGCAGTCTTGGAGCCCCCAGCACAGGAAGGACATGGAAGTGTTGGAACGGGTCCAGAGAAGGCCACAAAGATGCTCAGAGGGCTGCAGCAGCTCTGCTGTGAGGACAGGCTGAGAGAGTTGGGACTCTGCACCCTGGAGAAGAGAAGGCTTCCAGGAGACCTTAGAGTTGCCTTCCAGTATCTGAAGGGGGCTACAGGAAGGCTGGGGAGGGATTATTTATAAGGTCTTGCAATGACAAGGGGCAATGGGTTTAAACTGTCAGAGGGGAGATTGAAACTGGATGTCAGGAGGAAGTTGTTTGCAGTGAGGGTGGTGAGACACTGGCACAGGTTGCCCAGGGAGGTTGTGGCTGTTCCTTCCCTGGAGGTGTTTAAGGCCAGGTTGGACGAGGCTTTGAGTGACCTGTACTAGTGGGAGGTGTCCCTGCCTATGGCAGCGGGTTGCAAGTAGATCATCCTTGAGGTCCCTTCCAACCTTACCATTCTATGATTCTATGATCAAACAGGCCCAGTTCTCTCAACTGTTCCTCATACAACATGCCTTCCAAACTCCTCTCCAGCCTCAGTGGATGCTCTCCATGACCTCAATGTCTTCCTTATACTGCGGCACCTAGAACTGAACGCAGTACTCAAGCTGTAGCCTCACTAGCACTGAGGACATGGGGACAGTCACTTCTCTGCTCTTGATGTACATGCCGGTTTTGATACAGGCCAAGATGCCCTTGACCTTCTTCTCCACCTGGGCACACTGCTGAGTCATACTCAGCTGGCCATCTGCCAGCACCCCCAGATTCTTTTCCACCAGGCTGCCTTCCAAGCTACTCTTCCCCAAGCCTGCAGCATTGCTTGGGGTTGTTGTGACCAAAGTGCAGGACCTGGCTTTTAGTCTTGTTAAACCTCATCCCACTGGCCTCAGCCCATCAATTTAACCTGTCCAGATAGCTCTGCTGCTCCTTCCTTTCATTTTACTTTATTGGGGCAGATTCCTGTTCCTTATATTGCTTACGGGAAGATAAAATTTTGAAAAGTGTTAACCCCCCAACGTGATAAATTAAGATTTCAGTTTAAAAAAAAAAACAAAGGGAAATGCAGTGAACTATAACTGAAATTAATTTGGAAGTCCAGGTGCTGTGCCAAGCTCGTATTTCATGGAAAGGTTCCTATGTGTGCTGTAAGCTACATTAATTTATCTGTCCCTGATTTGGCTTTGAGATATTCTCCCGAATATGGGATCATCACAGAATCACAGAATTAACCAGGTTGGAAAAGACCTCTAAGATAATCGAGTCCAACCTAGCACCCAACACCTTCTAATTAACTAAACCATGGCACTAAGTGCCTCATCCAGCCTCCTTTTAAACACCTCCAGGGATGGGGACTCTGCCACCTCCACAGGCACCCCATTCCAATGCCAAGCACTCTTTCTGCCAAGAACTTCTTCCTAACATCCAACCTGAACCTGCCCTGGCACAACTTGAGACTGTATCCTCTTGTTCTATCCCTGGGTACCTAGCAGAAGAGCCCAACCCC